>CAUYQV010032232.1:0-10645 GCA_963574575.1 Galagoides demidoff
TAGTCCTGGCTCCTTGGGAGGCTGAGGCAAGAGTACTACTTAAGCCCAAGAATTGGAAGTTTCTGTGAGCTGGGACACTACAGCACTCTACCACGGGCAACATAATGAAACTCTCTCTCCAAATTAAAAATAAATAAAATAAAATAAAATAAAAGACCTAAATGTGACAAGCAAATCTGTAAAGCTTAAAATATTATAGATACAAACACACACAAACACAGACATGCACATTGGGCTACATATGTAATATATTTTATAAAATTATATTATAAAACTTTTTTTTTGTCCACAGGCTAAAGAAGGATTCCTTAAATAAAACCCAAAATTGGTATGGAGATGCCTCAATGAATTAAGAGTAGACCTACCATTTGATCCTGCAGTCCTTCTACTAGGTATTTACCCAAAGGGGGAAAAAAGACATTGTATAAAAAAAAGGCACTGGTGGCCAGGTGTAGTGGCTCACCTACTCACGTCTATAATCCTTGTACTCTGGGAAGCCGAGACAGGTGGATTGTTTGAGCTCACAGGTTAGAGACCAGCCTGAAGCAGAGCAAGACCTGGTCTCTAAAAATAACTGGGCATTGTGGCAGGTGCCTGTAGTCCCAGCTACTTGGGAGGCTGAGACCAGAGAATTGCTTAAGCCCAAGAGTTTGGGGTAGCTGTGAGCTATGACGCCATGGCACACTACCAAGGGCGACAAAGTGAGACTCTGTTTCAAAAATAATAATAATGCTAATAAAATTAAAAACAAATAAATAAAACCTAAATGTATAAACTACAAAGGAATAGGATTGATAATATGGAATCTATTCAAACTGAAAATGAAAATTTTCTTTTTACAGAAGTCCCCATTAAAAACAACAAAAAAAGATAAGTCACTGACCTGGAGAGGATGCTGACAGAGAATTAGAAACTAGCATTTCTCATCTTAATGATTAAGATTTGTCAAAAGACATGAGTAAGAAGCTAAAAGGGCAAGCCACAGGATGAGTCAGGCATCTTTTGAACAGCGCCCCCCCCATTTTTAATTTCCTTCATTAGAAGTAAATCTCACAAAAGTAGACACCATAAGTTCGATTTCTCAGCTTGCCTTGGAGCTGACACCAGGCACATTCATGTGATCTAAGTTCTGCCCCTGTGGGGCACCTGGGCTCAGAAGAAAGTCACAAGAGGAAGTAAGTGTCCAATGTGGAGCTTTATGATCAAGGTGGCAGCAGAGGCATCTGGCTATCCAGGGCACAGGTGACAGAGATTCTGACTGGCATGCCCAGCAGCAGTGGCCATGGGGCTTTGCCAGCGGGAACTTCCCAAGACAGTTTGAATTTTCTTTTTTATTTATTATCTACCCCAGGATTCTTTGAGCTCTCTTTATTTATTTTTTATTTTATTTTATTTTTTTTTTGTTGAATGGTAACTATGTACATCAATGCACTTCTGGGGTACAGTGTGGGGTTTTCACATGCAATCCAAAATGACTTTTCAATTTTATGTGCATAAAAATAAAAGGTAATTAAAAAAAATTCAATAGAAATGTTTTAAATTGAGAGAAACAAACTAGCAACAAGTGATAGTCATGCATTAAATGCACCTCTGATTTGTTTTTGTTCTGCTAATCTTCTTCTTTCTTTGCTTTAAACACTTAAATATTGACTAGAAAATATGGTAGGGTTTGCCAAATAAAATATAGCTTGGGATATAATAACCAATACAATTATTGGTTGTTTATCTGAAATCCAAATTTAACTGGGCGTCCTGTATTTTCATTTGCTAAATCTGGGGCCCTAACACATGGGCTCTCCTTTCAACATAACCCCACAGGTTATGACTGTGGCCAAAGAGCTAATGAAACTAGCAAGTTTTCCTTCAGTTACTATTCACAGGTGAGAGGTTTGTATAGAATCCAATGCTGCGCAATGATTTGATACCTAGTATAGACGTGGATGGTGTGGGGCCAAGCAGTCCCTGGCCAGTCTCTGTGAGCCTAGAAGTGAACGTAAGGGAGCGCAGGTCCTGCCCTGTGACCTGCAGCAGGGGTCCCCACCACCAGCTCCCCTCCTCCTCTCTCCATCTGTGCCTCAGGGGTCAGGAGCTGAGCCCAAGGCTCCTGCAAGCCATTGCCATCTCTGGAATGTATTATTTCTCCTGAGAGAGGACTGGATACAGCCATTTAGCTACATTCAGGAATGGGACCACATCCATGTCACCATCTCTTGCTTTTTATGGAAAAATTACCTCTTTAAAGTGAAAAAAAAAATTTTTTTAAAAAGTTGCTTAAGCTTGGCTTGGCACCTGTGGCTCAAGCAGCTAAGGCACCAGCCACATATACCTGAGCTGGCGGTTTCGAATCCAGCTCGGGCCCGCCAAACAACAATGACGGCTGCAACCAAAAAATAGTCGGGCATTGTGGCAGGCACCTGTAGTCCCAGCTACTTGGGAGGCGGAGGCAGGAGAATCCCTTGAGCCCATGAGTTGGAGGTTGCTGTGAGCTGTGATGCCATAGCACTCTACCCAGGGCGACAGCTTGAGGCTCTGTCTCAAAACAACAACAACAACAACAACAACAACAAAACAACATTGCCTAAGCATGTCTACAATGGGCTTTATGTAAAAAAATTTCACCTTCAGAAGAAGAGTCTAATTGTAAATTGTGGAGAGATCTCACCAGCCCTGGGTTGTTTTCTCTCCTTTGTGCTTAGGAAAGTGTTCTTGGTGTTAACAGCATTAAGACTGAGGATACAGATGAGTCTTCCTGAAAGCTAAATCATCTCTGGAACATAGAAATATATAATTGGGAAATATGTAAACCTAAGTTTATATGGTTAAGAGACTAACAGCTTGGCCAGGCGCCCGTAGCACAGTGGTTGCAGCACCAACCACATACACTGAAGTTGGCGGATTTGAATCTAGCCCAGGCCAGCTAAAACAACAATGACAACTGTAACAAAAAATAGCTGGGAGTTGTGGTGGGCACCTGTAGTCCCAGCTACTTGGGAGGCTGAGGCAAGAGAATTGCTTAAGCCCAAGAGTATGAGGTTACTGTGAGCTGTAACATCCTGGCACTCTACCCAGGGCAACAGCTTGAGACTCTTTCTCAAAAAAAAAAAAAAAAAAAAAGAGAGAGAGAGACTAACAGCTAAATGCATAAGAACACAAATATAAGTCATTTTTATTGTTTTGACATTAATTTTTTTTTGAGCATAGATTGGGGCACAGAAAATTATACCCCAAAATATGGCACGCTGAAAAGCACTCAGAAAGCACTCAGAAATGAGACTCAGAATCAGGGTTTCTCTGTTCCTCCCCCACGTTCTCTGTTTTATATCACTCCTTGGGTCTCTCCCAAAGCAGAGGATGAAGCTGTATGAGGTATGACAATTAAGTTCAAGAACTCATCCTAGAAAAAGTGCTACATACTTCATTGATGAATATCGTGGTGGTCATCTTTAAAGTACTCCCCTTGAGAAGTTATACACTGATGCCAGTACCTAGTCCATCCTTTAATGGAATTTTTTCCAGAATGGTCATCAGAGCTGTCATTGTATTACCCTTGATGTCTTGAATGTCATCAAAATGTCTTTCTTTCAATATTTCCTTTATATATAGATAACAAAAACTCACTGGGGGCCAGGTCAGGTAAGTAAGGAGGGTGTTCCAATACAGTTATTTGTTGACTGGCTAAAAACTCTCTAACCGGCAGTGCAGTGTGAGCTGTGTACTGTTGTGATGCAAAAACCATAAGTTGGCAAAAAGTTCAGGTCATCTTCATCTTATTTTCTCACACAGCCTTTTCAGCACTTGCAGACAGTACAAGTGGTCAGCTGTTTGTCCTGTTGGTAGAAATTCATAATGAACAATCCCTCTGATGTCAAAAATTCAGCAACATTGTTTTGACTCTTGATTTGGACTGACAAGAATTTTTCATTGTGGAGAATTAACTGAATGCCGTTGTGCACTTTGATGCTGTGTTTCAGGGTTATATTGGTACACCTTTGTTTCATCACCAGTGACAATATCCCCCAAACATTGTGTCTCTAAAAGGTTTTGGCGAACTTCAACTCTCCTTTGCTTTTGCTCATGGGGTAGATCCTTCAGGACCATTTTTGTACATACTTATTCTCATACCAGGATTTTCAATTAAGATTTTCCTGTTCTCTATCAAAGTTTACTTGATTTGCTGTGCTTTCTTATAGTCAGCTAATGATTTTGATACACAATTCAGTGAATTTTTACAATATTTTCATTAGTTCTGTTCATTCCCAGCCATTCTGCTCTCTCCCATCAGTAATGCTTTCTCTCCCCTCAGAAAAATGTTTAATCCATTGTTACACTACCATTTTCTTCCTGGCATTATTCTTATAAACATGGACTAAGATGTACCTGATTTCACTTCCACTCTTGCCAAATTTAACAAGAAATTTAATGTTTGTTCGTTGCTCTAATTCAAGCTTCAACATTCTCATGACAGTACACACAAAAAATACATGCAACAATGATGAATGATGCTAAGCAAGATACTGCCACATGTTGACATGAACACAACTGTGAGACTGATATACCAAGGTTACGAAACTTAGGGAGTTGTTTGTACAGTGCTAAGCACGTAGTGACAAGTTCACAGACTTAATTGTCAGAGCTTGTTTGTATTGATGTGGGAGGTAGGCCACTGAGTAAAGTTAAGGTATTTTAAGGAGAAAGAAAGGTAAATATTTACACAGCATACTTAAATAATCCATATTTGAAATTATAATAATGTAGTATTTAATATAGAAATTAGAGGGCAGGCACAGTGGCTCACACCTGTAATCCTAGCACTCTGGGAAGCTGAGGCTAACTAATTGCCTAAGTTCACATGTTCCAGACCAACCTGAGCAAGAGCAAGACCCCGTCTCTAAAAATAGCCAAATGTGTGACAGGCTCCTGTAGTCCCAGATACTCAGAAGGCTGAGACAAGAGAATCACTTAAACCCAAGAGTTTGAGGGAGTTAAGAGCTGTGACACCCATGGTACACTACCAAAGATGACAAAGTGAGACTCTGTCTCACAAAAAAAAAACAAAAAGAAAGAAAAAAATGGAAATTTTAATCTGAAACAACATAGTAAAATCCTTTAATTATTCAGAAATTAACTTTTATATGATGATAATTGAATAACATTTTCCTTTTTTAATTTGGATATTTGAGGTCATATGGTATCTTGGGAGAAATAACATAATTATGAAAATTTGAAGAGTTAATATAATCCTACTAATGTCTTATTCTGGAGCCATAACAACTGAGTAGTTACCTTTCTTTTTCCTTATTTTAAACTTAGCTTATCTGGTCCCAGGAATGGTGCTATTAGTAACAACATTCATAACAATTCTTTTTTTAAAAACGACACTTCTGAAATGCCAGATTAATTATTCCTACACAACTCTGCAATAAATACTTTCTCTTTTTTTTTTCCTCTTTATGTTCATTCTTATTTTAAGAGCTACAGAAGCATAATGCTTATATTATGGGTGTTGAATTTTTTATTACATCATATTGATGAAGAATTCACATAATAAGCAGTATAGCAGTGCCTTTAAACTACAAGCATATTTATTACCACAACAGGTATGTTCCTGGAAAAAAATAAATGACAATATTTTAGATATATTTGAAGAACTTTTTGCTTAAGAATATCTTACAGATAAACATATTGCCTCATGAAACTATATTTACAAAGTTGAATAATGAGTCTCTTTTTTGAAAGTACAGTATTTATTCCCCCTGTAATTCAGTGCTGCTTTCCATCTGAAGACATTTTCCCAAATAAGTCATATTGTTTGTGATGGTCAAGCACCTAAACCAGCCAACAAATGACTATCTGTGTGCTATAAGCTGGTGTAGGTAGTACCTTTTGGGATAGTACCCATCCGTACCAGGGAAGTAAACCACCTTTGTTTTATATATGGTGTACACACATGTATTCAGGGATTATGTTCATATTCGTTCCTGTGATGGATATACAGTCTAATTTAAATATGAAGGGAAATTAGGAAGTTTGGAGGTATGTAGAAGAGTTGTTTTTATTGTTTATCTAGATTTGAGATGTCAGCATTATATTTTTACATGAAAAACTCTACATTAGAGCTCAGCTAACACTGCATGAATAAACTTTGCTTCCTTGGGGCAAAGGCATGTAAATGCCAGCCACCCCTGGTTTTCTGTTCATTTACCTAAGGAATGTATATATTTTTATCTTGGTTAGGGTCTAATAGGGCTGGTATATTTTAACTTCACACTTATTCCAAATGGTTCTGTGCCTAGAGGGAATATATGTTTTCAGTAGATTCACAATCAAAATATTGTGATTAGCTTTGACTTGAGATTATTAAAGTTAATAGTCTGTATCCAATTTGGTAAAAGTTTTTAAGTGAAAGATTACTGTTTAAGGGAGGATTTTGTTTGCTTATTTGTTTAATTCTCTAGAGAAATTTTTTAACATTGCAGTATTGCAACTAGGCCAAATGCCTTTGATTAACATGTGGGAGTTGCATTTGAGGAGTTTAAGCCATGTGTATATTCACAGTGTTAATGTGAAAAAAAAAAAAAAACCAGTCCTATACATAGTCCTTGATAATGTACCTGCTCTGACTTATTTTGTTGTTTTTTTTTTCAAAATGGAAAAAAATCCTTATTGTTTAATATCAATATAATTTATTGTTTAATAAATATCCTTATTGTTTTTTCTCACAAAAATAATACTTTCTAGTTCATTCTTTTTAATGAACCATTTTTCAAGATAAGAATTTAGTTTTCGGCTCGGCACCTGTGGCTCAGGCGGCTAAGGTGCCAGCCACGTACACCTAAGGTGGCAGGTTCAAATCCCCAGCCCGGGCCCACCAAACAACAATGATGGCTACAACCAAAAGAAAAAAAAAATGGCCGGGCGTTGTGGCGGGCACCCGTAGTCCCAGCTACTTGGGAGGCAGAGGCAGGAGACTCGCTTGAGCCCAGGAGTTGGAGGTTGCTGTGAGCTGTGATGCCATGGCACTCTGTCCAGGGGGATAGCTTGAGGCTCCATCTAAAAAAAAAAAAAAAAGAATGACATTAGGCAAGGCATTAACCACTGAGCCCCAGTTTCTTCAACTGCAAAATAGCAATTAAACAATTTTATCTCCACTTGGCACTCGTAGGTCAGTGGTTAGGGTGCCAGCTGCATACACTGGGGCTGGAGGACTTGAACCCAACCCTGGCCTACTAAAAAACAACAATGACGACTACAACAACAGAAAAAAGAATAGCTGGGCTTTGTGGTGGGTGCCTGTAGTCCCAGCTACTTGGCAAGCTGAGGCAAGAGAGTCTCTTAAGCCCAGGAGTTTAAGGCTGCTGTGAGCTATGATACCACAGTACTTTACTGAGGGTGACACAGTGAGACTCTGTCTAAAAAAAAAAAAAATTATCTCAGGTTTGTGGTAAGATTTAAAAAATAATTAATGCTGGAGCTCTACTAAAAATAGAAAAACTAGCTGGGCATTATGACAGGTGCCCATAGCTACCCAGGAGGCTAAAGCAAGAGTATCACTCAAGCCCAAGAGTTTGAGGTTGCTGTGAACTATGATGATGCCATAGCACTCTGCCCAGGGTGACAGAATGAGACTCTGTCTCAAAATAAATAAATAAATAATTGTCATAAAGCCCTGGCCAGGTACTCCTTGCTGCTCACATCTCTTGGCTTCTGGGCTCCCATAGGTTTTGCCAAAGCAGTGGTCCACAAGAACTCAGGTTGCAATTTATACCTTTCTCAGAACTGCACAGGAAGATAGTAGCAGCAAGTGTGGGACTCCATAGGGATGTGCAGTATAAGCACCTACTATGTTCCAAATAATATAAGTGTTCACTTATAACCTACTATGTACACGTCATGACATTAAAGGCAAGTGACTGCTATATGCAAACAGGCTCAGGGACTAGGGCAGGTGAGGACGTTCTCCAGAGCCTCATACCTACAGCTAGCAAGTGATGGGACTGGCATTTGAATCCACTGTAACTGCAATATTCATGTTCTTGCCTTTAACTGATGGTGGTCTTAAGTCCCAGGAGAGTTCTCTATTTGGTTCCTTTGGTCTGTGTCTCTACTTTTAAACCAGTACAATGCTATTTTGGTTACTATTGCTTTGCAGTATTATTCTAAGTTCAGTAGTGTGATACCTCCAGATTTGTTCTCTTTTGCTTAGGATTGCTTTGGCTATTTGGGCTCTTTGTGGTTCCAAATGAAGCTTACAATTACTCTTGCTGATCTCCAAAATATGGTATTGGTATTTTGATGGGGTTTGTAAATTTGGGTTGTATGGACATTTTCCCCCCTTGGGGGAAAAATCTTTATTGATACCCTATAGTAAGTCTGTATACTATTAAACAGTCAATATTTTGACCCTTGATACCTTCCTCTTCTAAATAAAATTTATCCAAAATAACAATCCCAGTTCCTTCACAAAGTGCCAGATCCTTCTGTAATCTGGCTCCTGCCTGCCTCTCTGGCCTCCCCTCCATACCACCTTCTGCCCCTGCTAGGATTTCAGGGGCCCACAGAGCTCTTTTCTGCCTCCAGAGTTAAGCACTTATCACGCTGCCTGGAAAGCTCTTGGCCAGCTCTCAGCATGCCTAGCTTTGCCTCACCTGTCTAGTCTCAGTTCACAGGTCTTTCTTAATTTGCCCCCTCCACATTACCCTCTTAATTATTTTCAGAGCACTTTGCAGAGCCTTAAAATGTTACTTGCTTGTCCACTTTTTTTTTCCTTTTTTTTTTTTTTAAATCATAGCTGTGTACATTAATGCAATCATGGGGTACAATGTGCTAGTTTTACACACAATCTGAAATGGTTGTATGGACATTTTAATGATGTTGATTCTAGCAACCCATGAAGCTTCTACACAGCAAAGGAAATAATCAACACAATTAATAGACAACCTACAAAATTCTATAGAATGGGAGAAAATATTTATAAACTATATGTACAATAAGGAGCTAATATCCAGAATCTACAAAGAATTTAAACAAATTAGCAAGAAGAAAATAAATGCCATTAAAAAGTGGGGAAAAGACATAAACAGAAAATTTTCAAAAGAAGACAGGCAAATGGCCAACAAACATAAGAAAAAACGCTCAACATCACTAATCAAAACCACAATGAGGCACCAAATTACCCCTGTCAGAATGGCCATTATTAAGTAGTTAAAAAAGAAATAGATGCTATTGTGGATGCAGAGAGAAAGGAATGCCTATATGCTGCTGATAGGACTGCAAATTAGTACAACTTCTCTGGAAAACAGAAAGGAGAATTTTTAAAAAAATAAATGCAGACCTAACTAACATTCAATCCAGCAACACCAGTGCTGGGATTTACAAAAGTCTTCATATTTAGGAAAATAAGACACATTATCAAAAAGACACCTGGACTCGAATGTTTATCACAGCACAAAAGTCACAATTGCAAAGATGTGAAATCAACCTAAGTGCTCATCAATTCATAAGTGGATAAAGAAAATGTGGTATACAGCTACTCGGGAGGCTGAGGCAAGAGGATTTCTTGAGCCCAAGAGTTTGAGGTTGCTGTGAGCTATGATGCCACAGTACTCTAGACTGGGCAACCACACGAGACTCTGTCTCAAAAACATAAAAAAAAGAAGAATGTAAATGTGATATACATATATAATATATACAATGGGGTACTAATCAGTCATTAAAAAAATGAAATAATGTCATTTGCGGCAACTTGGATGGGACTGGAAGCCATTATCCTAAGAGAAGTATCTCAGGAATGGAAAAACAAACACCACATGTGCTCACTAACAACTGGGAACTAAACGATGTGCACAAAGAGAGGTAAAGGATGCTTGACCTGAGACATATAAAGGACATTGGAAAGCAAGAAGAGAGAAGTTGGGGGGGTGGGATAAAAACTTACCAATTGGGTACAATGTACACTCTTCCGCTGACAAGCACACTGAAGGTCATGTCTTAAGCATTATGCAGGCTATACCTGTAACAAAACATTTGTACACCCTTAATATTTTAAAATTTAAAAAAGAATCAAAAAAATAAAATATACAGGTGAATGTTTATCTGGCTTTGTTGTCTAAACATGAAGACTTTTGTAAATTCAAAACACTCTAAAAGAAAAAATTCAATCATCTCATATTCTACATGACACATATAACATGCATATATGACATATATGACATAGTCTACATTCTGTATGACATATAAAGAATGAATAGCCCTACATTATAAATAACTTATACAAATATAATAATAAACACCACTGCTCCAAAAGGGTAAAAATAAAAAACAAAGGATATGAACTGGTTATATGGAGAATTTTTTTTTTTTTTTTTTGGAGACAGAGCCTCAAGCTATCCCCCTGGGTAGAGTGTCATGGCATCACAGCTCATAGCAACCTCCAACTCCTGGGCTCAAGCGAGTCTCCTGCCTCCGTCTCCCAAGTAGCTGGGACCACAGGCACCCGCCACAACGCCCGGCCATTTTTTGGGTGCAGCCATCATTGTTGTTTGGCTGTCCCGGGCTGGGGATTCGAGCCCGCCACCTTAGGTGTATGTGGCTGGCGCCTTAGCTGATTGAGCCACAGGCGCCCAGTCTATATGGAGAATTTTTAAAG
>CAUYQV010032238.1:0-60139 GCA_963574575.1 Galagoides demidoff
TTTTTTATTGGATGGTAACTATGTACATTAATGCACTTCTGGGGTACAGTGTGGGGTTTTCACATGCAATCCAAAATACTTCCATCAAACTGATCAACACAGCCTTCATGTCATTTTCTCAGTTCTTGTTTTAAAACGTTCTGATTCTACTCTTAGAGAGATTCTCTAATTAGAACACTTAAGAATATAGGCATAGGTGGCACATTTCTTAAACTGAATGAAGCCATCTGCAACAAACCCACAGCTAATATCGTACTGAATGTAATAAAACTGAAAGTTTTTCCATTTAGAACTGTAACCAGATTAGGTTGTCCTCTATTGCCACTACTATTCATCATAGTGCTAGAAGTTCTAGGCAATACAATCAGGCAAGAGAAGGAAATAAAGTGCATCCAAATGGGATCAGAGGAGGTCAAACTCTTGCTCTTTGCCAATGATATGACCTTATACTTAGAGAATCCCAAAAACTCAACCACAACACTCCTGGAAGTCATCAAAAAATACAGTAATGACTTGGGATAGAAAATCAATCAACAAATCAGTAGCCTTTGTATTTGCCAATAACAACCAAGTTGAGAAGCAAATCCAGGGCATAATTCCCTTCACAGTAGCCTCAAAAAGAATGAAATACTTGGGAATATACCTAACAAAAGAGGTGAAGGACCTCTACAAAGAAAATTACGAAACCCTAAGAAAAAAAAATAGTAGAAGATATTAACAAAAGGAAGAACATACTAGCTCATGGCTGGGAAGAATCAACATTGTCAAAATGTCTATACTTCCCAAAGCAATCTACAGATTCAATGCAATCCTCATTAAAAAGCAACATCACACTTTCAAGATTTGGAAAAAATATTTCTTCATTTTGTATGAAACCAGAATAAATCCTGGATAGCCGAGGCAATTTTGAGTAATAAAAACAAAACTGAGGGGCATTGCCCTACCAGACTTTAGGCTACACTTAAAGGACATAGTGATCAAAACAGCATGGTATTGGCACAAAAATATAGATATAGACATATGGAACCAAATAGAAAACCACAAGATGAAACTAACATCTTACAGCCACCCGATCTTTGATAAAACAAACAAGAACATACACTGGGGAAAAGAATCCCAATTCAATAAATTGTTCTGGGAGAACTGGATAAACACATGGAAAAGACTGAAACTTGACCCACATCTTTCACCACTTAAACAAAAATTGATTCAAGATGAATAAAATAATTAAATATAAGTCATGAAACATTAAAAATTCTTGAAGAAAGTGTAAGGAAAACACTTGAAGATATTGGTCTGGGGAAAGATTTTATGAAGAAGACTTCCATGGCAATTGCAACAATAAAAATAAACAAATGGGACTTAATCAAACTGAATAGTTTTTCTACAGCTAAGGAGACAATAACCAAAGCAAATAGACAACTTTCAGAAAGGGAAAACATATTTACATATTATGAATCAGACAAAAGCTTGATAACTAAGAGCTACAGAGAACTCAAATTAATCAACTAAAAAAGAATAAACAATCCCATTTATCACTGGACAAGAGAGGTGAAGAGAACCTTCTCTAAAGAAGACAGATGAATGTTCATCGTCCATAGTCATCCAAGAAAAGCAACTAACCTGAGATAGCATCTAACCAGAGTGAGAATCCTGAAGCTGCTGATGCTGGCTTGGATGTGGAGAGAAGGGAAAACTTTTACACTGCTGGTGGGACTGCAAACTAATACAAAAATTTTGGAAGGAAGTATGGAGAATCCTTAAAGAACTCAAATTAGACCTCCCAGTTGATCCTGCAATCCCATTACTGGGTGTCTACTCAGAAGAAAAAAAAGTCCTTTTATCATGGGAACATTTGCACTAGACTGTTTCTCACAGCTCAATTTACAATCGCCATGATGTGGAAACAACCTAAAAGCCCACCAATCCAGGAATGGATTAACAAGCTGTGGTGGTATGTGTATATCATGGAATATTATTCACCCATTGAAAGATATGGAGACTTTACATCTTTTGTATTAACCTGGATGGAGGTGAAACAAATTCTTAATAAAGCATCACAGGAATGGAGAAGTAAGAATCCAATGTACTCAATGCTAATATGAAGGAAGTAGATGATTTAATACAAGGTGCAGGGTGGGAGAATGACGGAACAGGGAGAGTGGAGGAGATGGGGGATGGGGTTCTCAGTGTATGGCACACCTCTTGGTGTAGGACACAATTATAAGAAGGACTTTACCTCACAAATGCAATCAGTGTAACCTAATTCTTTGTACTCTCAATGAATCCCAAACAATAAAAAAAAAAAAAGAAAGAAAAAGACACTTGTGACTGTATTTAAGGTCTACCTGGTTAATATTCTTAATTTACATATGCAAAGGCATTTTCCACATAAGTAACATTCAATGTTTCCAAGAAATAGAATATGACATTTTGGAGACCACACTCAGTCTGTTAAACCTTTAAACTATGAATACTTTCTGTATACACAGCACAATCTCTCTGTCTCTGTCTCTCTTTGCCTGCTTTTCTCTTTCCCTGTCTCATGATCACAAATCACTTCACTTTCCTAAGTACATCCAATGCCACCTGTGTGCAGGTTCTGAGGGGCACACATAGGCGGGCCTTTGTCAGGATTTCCTTATATTCACACTGTGTTCTCATTTTCATGCAGAAGGAAGGACACAGTCAGAAATAGTGCTTAACTGTCCAGAGAGAAGTGTCCACAATGAATAGTTGGGGACTATTATTCTCTGTGTCCTCAGCATTCATGGAGGGTAGGGGGTGGTCCTCCCTCTCAAGGGATGTATATTTGTTGTGGGCTAAGTCAAAAATATAGAAATGGGCATAATTTTATTTCTATATTCCTAGTAAAATTCATAAGGCACTTGAAATGTTTTGCAACATTGTCTTGCAATGTTTCATATTACAAAAACTATCTAGTTATATCTTCATTCAGAATAAGGGGGAAATTTTTAATTTAACAATGTAATAAGCAATTGTCTCTACAGTTTGGCACACAAAAATCATACATCTTCCCACCTGCCCTTAGTCTCCTGTGATGCTGAAGACTATTAGGAAGATCCATTCTCCACCCACTTCTTGGATATTTTCCCTGCAGGAAAAATTGCAAAAAAAGTCTCCTGACAGACTCCAATGATTAATCAGGTCTGCAGGACCCAGAGGCTCTCTATGAACACAGCTGACATGAACTTTCCTCTCATCTCTAAAGTCTTAGTTGAACTTAGGTCAACTGTTAACTTTGCATTTGGTTAAGCAAAACAGCCTCTATCTTCATAAGATAGAATATCCCATTGTGCAGACTCGTGTGTTCTCCAGGGTAATGTACGTTCTACCCTTTGAAGAAGAACCCTGTGAATGAGGCAGCATCACTGTCATACTCAGTCCAGCCTCAGCCTTGGTGGAAACTCCCTTCACCCCACCATCTCTTGGAAGGTAGAGTGAGCCTGATGCCCTGGGAGGCCCCTGAAGAGGGCTCTTGTTCAGGTCATCAGGCATGCAAATCAAATCCCAGGAAACCTGTGTTTATTTAATTCTTGGAAAATAGGACCAATTCTAGAGCATTCTTGACCTTAACCACCAACAACCTCCCTTTTTCCCTTAGGTCCAGAAGCAGATGATTTTGTGGACCCTCCAAGATGAGCTTCCTGGCCCAGTTTCTCTGCCCCTTGGTGCTGGGCTTTGAGTAAGTACATTTAATTCCTGCAGAACAGAACCTGGAATGCAAACCCCTAGCAAAGAGTTAATGTGCTGAAATGTGCTTTGGAAATTACACTGGAACATGTTTTAACTTAACACTATGTGTAAACTGAGGCAGAGATTCAAACAGCAGTAAACCTGCCCTCTGCCTCTGTGAGGGCCATGGAGTACTCTGTTCCTGCTCCCCCCATGTCCATCTCTCTTGAGAAGCTCATGAAGGCCCTGCTTAGGCTATAGAGAAGAGACCTGCCCATCGGCATCTGGGGTTGGGCTACGGCATGCCTGTGTCCCATCTCATAGCTGCCCTAGTCCCGAAGATACACTGACAGCCCTGTCTATGCAGATTCTTTTACTCAGAGGAAGGAAGGAAGGCCATTGAGAGCAGTTACAGATTGTACTGCCCAGTTGGGGTATCCTTGCAGGCTACAGGGGACAGATTGTCCTGACTCAGTCTCCAGATACTCTGGCAGCATCTCAAAGTGACTTTGTCTCCATCACCTGGAGAAGCAGCATGGACTGCTTCCATGCCTAGTTCCAATAGAGACCCCAGGAAGCTCTAGACTGCTCCTCTTTGGAGTTTCTCCCAGGAACTCCTTCTAGGGTCTAGGGAAGTGGATCTAGCTTTGACTTCTCCCTCACCATCCATGGGGTGGAAGCAGAGGATGTTGGGGTGTTTTATCACTAGCAGCACTTCAGCCAGCCTCTCATAGTCACAGGTTCCCAAACAAAAATCTTACAGGGCTTAAGACCCCACTCTGATCAAAGACACCTTCTTCCTGCAGGAGCCACATCTGCATGTATATGTTGTCAGAGACTGTGTTTTCTGACCTGGAAAAGCAGAGGCAAGCCGAAAAGCTTTTTCCTCACAGTAAACCACATCCACACAAAGAAAAATGGGGAAGAGCATTGGAGGCAAGTTGAGGTTTAGACAGATGCTATATATGGGTCAGTTTCTTGAGGTTTTGATTCTCTACTGAAGCATAACAGAGCACCCCATAACTTATAGAATTGATAGCAAGGTGTATTATTTTGGATCATTCTGGGGGTTGGCTGGGAGGTTTCTCTGTTGGTTTGCCTGAGCACCTGATATGGTGGCATTCAGCTGGGCCAGTGGGCTGGGCAGCTACGGTTGTCCTCACCCACATGCCTGCAGGTGGGGCTGGCTGTCAGCCAAGTGCCTTAGTTTTCCTCTTGGTGACCTGACAGCGGGAGCAGTGGTGGGAGCAGTCTATCTCAGACTCAGGCAGTTAAGAGAAAATCATCTGTCGAAATGTTTATATTAAGAGTAACACTTCTTTTTGTTATTGACACACACTGACCAATCTGAAAAATATCAGAGATAAAAATCCTTCTTCCCACAGAAATGACCACGCCCACTGCTGACTACAAATCCTTTATTATGCCCCTAGATGGCTTTACTGGCTAGCATCTGCACTTGGTGCTGGCTGGTAGCTGGTGCCTCAGTCTCCTCTATTTGACCTCTCATTTTCCCACAGACTAGATCAGTTTTTTACTTTCTAAGAGCAGAGGGAGGATGCTGCCAGGCCTTTTAGGCCTGACCTCTTGGGCACAGTGTTTTTTCTCCACAATCTACTGCTCAAAGCAAGTCCAGAGACCAGCCTAGATTCGATACAGGGAGAAATAGACTCTACTATGTATAGAGGAACATGTGGCAATGTTTTTCTAATCTATCATAAGGGTCTTGAATTATACACTTAACAGCAAAGCTAAGAATGGGTCTAATATAAATGAACAGTTAATGGATGCCATGAATTAAGTCTTGATATAAAAAAGTCATGTTTTATTTTTATCTTGCAGTGGATGACACTGTAGGAGAAAATGGTCATGACATGTGTCCAAGATCATCCAGATCACCAACCAGGACCCTAATCAGAAAATATGGACTCTAAATCCAAGTCATGGAGGGATGACAGCACAAAAGGATCCTGCAGAGCTGGCTGATGGGACAATCTGGGAGCAGCACTGGGATGGGTCCTAGACAGCAGCCTGGCTCTTCCTGGGGCTTCATGAGCACATACCTTTGTCTCTTAACACAGTCTGTAAGTTCATCAATCAGTATGAGGATAATACTGTGATTAAGATGGCATTTTAGGAGCTAAAGACTATAGGAAAAGGAGGACATGTCTTCTTATTGCTAAAATGGTGAGAAAGAAATAAGAAGAACATGAGGATACACAAAAGAACACTCGACAGAGGCCTTGTGATAAGATCTGGAGACTCTCAGTTACTCATCAGAAGTCTAAGTGGGAATGAGAAGTCTCCTGCCTGAGCACCAACAGGCAGAGGGAAAATTACTGATGAACAACAACAACAAAAAAGAACAGATGTGGGCCTAGGGATGATGACCCCTACACAGTCATAGCAACAGCAAACATAAACAAATGGGTCTTGATGACATTAAAAAGTTTCTGCACAGCTATGGACACAATCAATAAAGTAGAGACACCCTACAGAATGGGGTGGCTGGTGTCTACAGAATGGGAGACAATATTTGCTCACTGTTTACCCAATAAAGGGCTCATAACCAAAATTTAGAAAGAACTCAAACAAATCAGCAAGAAAACATCAAACAATCTGATTAAAAATGGTCAAAAGACATAAATGAAAACTTTTTAAATCAAGGTAGTGTAATGAGCAAAAATCACAATAGCTCAACATCTCTAATCAGGGAAATGCAAAACGAAACCAAAATGAGATATCACCTAACTCCAGTAAGAATGGTTCTCATCTAAACTCCCAAAATACCAAGTCTGAGTGTGGGTGCAAAGAGAAAGGAAGAGTTAGGCACTGTTGATGGACTGCAAACTAATATAACCTCTATGGAAAGCAGTATGGACATACCACAGAGAATGAAAAGTTGATCCAGCTATCCTACTACTATGAATACAGTAATATCCTGAGGTACTAGGAATCACAATGTCAACATATGAATTGTATAAGGACACAATTTAGCCCATAGTAGATGGAATTGTCCAGAAGATATGCTCTGCTCTTCTCATTAAACCCTATTAGTTGCTTGATTTTTAATCTGCTGCATCATTGATGATATTCATTTTGAAGATGGATTAAGGTGGTGACTGTCAGAATATGCTGATACGTGGTTATTTTCCCATTGGTAATTAATAAAAATGTGTGGTGAATTGTTTGATGCTTTATGATTATCCAATTACTTCTTAAATTGTCAGTATGAACTTATAGATTTATATTTTCTTTAATGGATTATACCATGTTACATTAATTATTTTGATACTCATAATTTTTCAGATTTAGCCAGTTGATATCCTGTGCATGTGGGCTTCTCTTTCTTTTGCCATGACACTTCATTTTTGAATGTTTCTTTAGTTTCAAAATAGTCCAAGCTCATCTGGTACTTTTTCTATACTGGACCTAGAAAGAAACATTTCTCTGAGGATTGGTGTTTTTTTTTTATTTTAATAAGAAAATGCCATTTAGAAATGAAAGGATGATTTGGATATCGTGGGTGCCATTTGGGGCTGGGGTGTCATTGCTTCTCCACTAGTAAAAATTATCTTTTTATCTGCTCAAAAACGTACACTTTATTTTCTATACCTAAAAAGATCAGCTTGCATGGAGATATCAAATTTGCTACAAAACCACAAAGTTTATTCAAATATACCTCTTTTATTATTATAATCCTTTTCATTAACATTCAGACTCTTGGATATAATTATCATTAATGTGTTTCCTTACTAATCAATCTCCCTGTTCAAAACCAGTCTCTTTGTGTCATCATTCCTTATACCTCCCTTGCAGAAAACTTGTCACACACAGATCCACACATCCTGCTTCACCTCTGATGCCCATTTCCTGGCTATAAATATTTCTGCACCTGTTATCTGAGTGTTCTCCTCCCCCTGCATGAGCTCTGAATCCTGCACTATGGGCTTCTACCCATGTGTATGCCCTGCTCATCACACTCTCTGAGCCACTCAGACTGGGCCAGCAGCATCACCTCCCCTGGGTGGGGACACCCTCCTCCCCTACTGTAGCTTCTATAACCCAAAGAAGGGTTCCCACCTCCATTTCCTGACTGTTTCTTTCCTCACCCTGCTGGGCCCCACTGTCTCACTCAAGACATTGAGAACTGCCTTTTTTTAGGAACTGGAAGAGATTTTGTGATGGTTGAACATGTGGGTATAGGGAACACAGTTGATTTAAGGGTACACATGAATGCTGGCTCTGTGGAAGACTCCATGTATAAAGGCTGGGCTGGGTTGAGGGCATGTAAGGGGAGTACACACAATAATCTGAAGCACTTGGGGGACGTTAGCGTGAATATGTGCAGCAGCAACAGAGCCAGGAAGCAGCTGAAGCTCCTCAGATGGGGAGAGGCAAAGTCTTTGATCTTTGCTGTCCTGACGGAAGGAGCAGGGCAGAGCATTCAGGGGAGATGGATCACTTAATTGGAGATGACAAGTTAGTGATGACACACCTGCTCTCCCTTACAAATCATGACCCCCATGATTTTTCTCATTCTCCTACTTCATGGCATCTCTGGGTGGTAGTGCTGATAACTTATCACATGAGGGGATCAGGGAATCAGAGAAAAGAGGAACCCTGTAAACCATTTTGCAGTGTCCAGGGTTGTGCCATCCCCGAAAACCATTCATAAATGGAAAGGTAAAAGCATGCCTTAAAATTTGAGAGATGTAAATAGCATTTCCTTCACAGGATACTAGACATCGACAGCCATGAGAGGTTGGCTTTCTCAACTCACTGTCTTTAAGCTTAACTTGTATCTCTCTTTTTTTTCCTTTTATTAAGTCATATACACATAGATCATGAATACATTTATGCATATGTGGGGTACAATGTGTTGATTTTTTATACATTTTGGAGTGCTTACATCAAACTAATTAATATAGCTTTTGCCTCATTTACTTGATTATTGTTAAGACATTTATGTTTTATACTTGAGATTTGACTTGTACCCTTGCAATATGCTCCATACGTGTGGTCCCACCATTTACCCTCCCTCTATCTTAGAGTTTGTTTCACAGCCTTGAAGAACCCAGAGCTGAGAGCAAGGAGTGTGAGCTCCCTGCCTCACTTTCTGCCAGACCAGCTTCTAATGACAAACTCACGTCCAGGAGAAATAAAGGGTAGCAAACTCCCTGACATCTCTCAACCACCCCTGTTGTCAGTCTGTAGCAAACAAAAACCTTTGTTCCTCTCAAAAAGCCTGAGCTACTTATCCTCTGCTGCCAGCACTTTCCTCTAATTTCCTTCAGTGCTGTGCCATTTTCCTTCCTTCCTTCTTTCTATCTTTTTATTTCTTTCTTTTTTTTCCTCAGGAAAGTAAATAAATTTCTTTCTACTTCTGTTTTACTTCTTTCTATCCTAACCTTTGGGTGAGAAGTCTTTCTTCTCTGTGCTGTGAGCACCTAATGAGAGCCAAAACCTAACATATGTCCCATAACCTCCCAGAGAGAAAAACATTCGCGGCAGGTGAATCTGTGCTGCCCTGGTCTGCTCTGGGACATCTGGGGACATGAGGATTATGCTGAGTCCCTGAGATGAGCCAGCCCTGCAGCTGTGCCCAGCCTGCCCACCCCCTGCTGATTTGCATGTTCCCAGGGCACAGCCCTTACCCTGGAGACTTATAAGCAGGCTGGTCACATCCTCACCCAGCGTAGGAGTCTGTCCCCATCAGGACACAGCATGGACATGAAGGCCTCAACTCAGTTTCTGGGGCTCCTGCTGTTCTGGCTTCCAGGTGAGGAGGGAGAACACCAGAGATTAATTCAGACAGTGTGGTCAGTTCTGCTGGGCTCCTCAGGGTTGGGAGGCGGGGAGTCCTCTTATAACATGGTAATTGTGTGGATATTTGTTTCTATGTTTCCCATCTCAGGTGCCAGCTGTGACATCCAGATGACACAGTCTCCATACTCCTTGTCTGCATCTGTGGGAGACACAGTCCCCATCACTTGCAGGGCCAGTCAGAGCATTTATAATGTTTTAGCTTGGTATCAGCAGAAACCAGGGAAACCCCCTAAGCTCCTAATCTATGGTACATCCAATTTGGCAACTGGGGTCCCATCAAGGTTCAGAGGCAGTGGATCTGGGACAGGTTATTCACTCACCATCAGTGGTTTGGAGGCTGAAGATGTTGGAAATTATTACTGTCAACAAGGTAACAGTTACCCTTTCACAGTGTTATAAGCCTGAACATAAACCCCTCAAGGAAGCAGGTGTGTGAGGCTGGGCTGCCCCAGCTGCTCCTCCTGGTGCCTCCATCTGCTGTGATCATTTCTGACAGGCAGACGTGCTCTGAAGATCACTCCCCAGTTTTAACAGAAGGGATCTGGGAAGCCCCACTCTGTTGTGTGTCTCTTTCCTTCTTACCACAGCAGCACAAACTGTCAATGTCTCTCCTGATCTCATTACAAATAGAGGTGATTATACCTGGAATCTCTGTATGGCATCAGTGGCATCATACCACACAGGAGAAGGCACTCCAGGTATTCTATCTAGGATAGCATTTATGTACAAGGAATGAGAGTCTAAATTCTAATTTTTAAATGAATGGTCTGGGGATATGATAGTCATGATAATGAAAGATGCAGATATAAGAAAGTGGGGATAACCCGGTTGCTTCAAAAAACCAGGGTGCATCTGCCTTGGAATGTATGGGCTGCCTCACCACATGCTCAACAGACCTGTCTGGGAAGCCCAGGGGTGGTGGTGCTGATGCTCTCAGTTGGCTGCAGCACCTGGCCAGGTGAGTCTCCAGTCCTCACATTTCCTCTTATGTCTGGCTGTAGGTTTTGGTGGGTAGTATCCAATACTCCTCTTCTGAGTTCCAAATCTCATGGAGGGCCCCCTCATTGAATAACTCTAAAGAAATCAGAGATGGAAAATAATCTCAGCCTAATGTGCTTCGAGAATGATGGTGATGATGGGGGAACTGTCAGCTTATGTCCCACGTGGCCAGTACTTCTCAACTCTCAGAATTTTGTCATTTAGGTAATAAACCTAGAGTACACTTGGGTGTGCTTCCAAATATTGTCAACAGGTCTGAGATTTTAGCAAGAAAATTTCATTAAGTCCTATGGTAAATAGGAAACAGGAATGCATTATATCATTCTACCCATTATATCTATCTACCTCTGTATATTAGCCATTTGACAAATAAAAAATCCTTTTTTGACTATGAATACATGCACATAAAAACATAAACACACACACACACACACACTATAAACATTTTTCTCCTAAAAATTAGTCCAGAAGCCAGCACCACTAAGGGCATCTTCCACATGCAAAATAGCAGACCCAATTTAGACCTCTGACTTAGAATCTGTATTTTAATGAGATAACAGGGCATCCTAATCAGGTTTAAGAAGCCGTGATTTAGGGAAAGTCCACTTTACATAAGCAGGTTTTTCAAACGTTTTTATTCAATGAGACCAGTATACAAAATTTGTTTAAAGTCACATTTTGAAAACACACCAAAATTATCTTTAACACAATTTGATTTAATTTAAATTTTCATTAATACAAAATAACATTTTCTTTTTAATGCTGAACCTTGTAAAACATAATTATTTGTCAGTCATGTGATCAATTATTTCAAACATGAAATGGGGTACATTTTTTAGAAACTTGAGGAATTATTAAGGGAAAAGAATATAAGAAAACTTTGTGTACCTGTGTCGGGGATGGTGGGTCAGTTTGTTTATGTCATTGACCTCAGAATGTTCATTGCCCACAGACATTCCCACCCCTGAAGTTTTGGCATCAAATCTAGCAAAATCAGTACTCTGAAGATAATCTCAGTGATCTACAGCAGAATCACCATCCTGAACTCTACATAAATCAGCAGATTAACCTGACTATCTGTAAACATGAAATTAAATGCTTAGAGCTTAGTAAACCACTGTGTTTTTAATGGTTTGTTACAAAATGTTAGTGTTGAAAAGCTGACTAGTATGATATGGAATATCTACAGGTACAGATACATTCACATAAACAGGGACATGCAGAAAACCATTTGCAAAGAGAGGAAAACAAAACAAATATAAACATTAAAAACATGTGAACAAATTTTGTCATTGATGGAATATCTAATGAGAATAGTTGGCCTGAAATTATCCATGTATAGCATTACTTAATATAGTAGTAAGAATGTGATGTTACAAATACAGTATAGATTTGTTGAAAATAATTACATTTATGTTTCACAAAAATGTTAATACATATATGTGCATTTATATGTACTACGTTGTATATATTCATATATTACTTGCTACATAAACTCACTATAGGGACACCCGAAAGCGTTTGGGGTTTCTTACCTGTGTCCCTGCTGGAAGGCACCTTGTATTCCTAGATAGCCACAAGTGTGTACAGTGAAGTCATGCTGATGTAACTGCTGCTTGGCATGTTGCCACTTTTGTTCCCCTGGGTATAAAGGTGCACAGGACCTTTCCCTTGTGCAGATTGTAGATCACAGATTACAATGTGTAACTTAGGTCTCTGGCCACCAGGAGCTGAGGCAACCTGCCTTGTAACTCAGCTCACCAGACCCTCATGAACTGAATAAAGCATGTTACACCTGCTCTCTGTGCCTGAGTTTCTCTTCAGTCTGAACAAATTAGAACACTGGCATTACACTCATATATATAGTCATGTCTAAACAAAGTTATATGACCATGTATATGTGTATACACTTACAACAGACACACATACAAAACACATGTATGTAAGAAAACACATGTATCAGGGTGCCATGGAAATGCAGTTCAGCCTTTCCAGACCCTAACTTACACAAAGACCTGTGTGAACCCAGAGGGTGGAGGAATATTAAAAGAAGAGATGTGCATCTCACCACAGGACACGGCACACATTTACTTAAATAATTTTCTTTCTATACTTTCCATTTTCTTTAACATTTTCTAAAGAATTGTTTTCTGGTCACCAATGTCATTTAGGCCTTAGGTTAAACGTGTGACCCAAGAGGGCAGGTAGATGCAGGACTGAAGGGATGTGGGCTTCCCCATCATTTGGGTAGAGGTGAGTGTGCTGCTCTGTGAGAGGGAAAAGACTGCAGTATGTGAGGTGGTAACACATTGCTCTTGATGGTTTCATAAATGGGTGTTCAAGTGTGGAGAAGTATGTATTAGTCATGGAAATGCACAAGGGTGGATGGGGTAGAAATGGCTTCTTGCACCATGAAAACAGATGAGTGTGAAAGTGACTGAAATGGAGATGTAAACAGAACAAGGGTGGGGGGGGTTGTTGACCAAGAGATCTCTGCTAACAGGTGGCAGGGCCTCTGTCCTTGTGGGCAGTAGTGGCAGTGGCAACCCCCTCTGTGGAGGACCAGCCCGAAGGTGGAGCTGTAGGCAGCAGGGGCTCCTTCCACAGCCTGCATCAGCAGTGCAATTCTCAGAATTGTTTCCAGAGTGGTTGCCTAGAGCTTGCTTCTAAGGCTGCCCAGCAGCATGTGAGCCATTTAACACCCCATCATGATTCGCTTTATGCTTAGTAGACTTGATCTTCAGCCAATAATAATGCCCAGTCCACACTGAGAGCTTTATCTCACTCTCCTTTTTTGTTGCTGATTGCAATGTTCTCCAGGTGGACCTGCCAGAGGAGGCACCATGAATAGTTCTCTATGTCATCAAAACTACAAGCTACATAAGCTCAGATGGAGCCACTGGGCTCTCACCAGCTTCTGTCTCTGGGCACTGAAGAGGAGACTGAAGAATCAGGCCTTAAATCTCCCAGCTGTTCCTGTTTCAGCCTTGGTAGGTTCTCCGCGTGCCTGTGCTAATCCCTACTCTGTGGAATGCTGAGGGAGGCCTTCTGTGGATGTCCTAGGTTCTCTCTCAGCAGAGCTCTCTCCTGTGGTTCTGTCTTCCCCTTTCGGGACTTGCAGCTCTTCCTCCTCAGTTCAGGGATACTTCCTGGCTTCTTCTGGATTTCCTTTCCTTGCACAATGTTCTGGAAACTCTCCTCAGAGTGTAAGATGGATCCATTTAAATCTCACTTCTTCTGGTTTCATACTCTCAGGGATCACTGACTTTTATTTCTAACGTCCAATGAGTTGAATCTAATTGCTTCATATATTTTATGCCAAGTTTCAGTTAATAGAGGAAGTAGACCATGCCAGTCTTGGTGACAGGTGGACATATGGAGGCATAAATCCGAGTGCAGAAATTTCTTCCCCCCTGGGGTTCTGCATCAGAACCTGATAGTGCAGGGACAACAGTCCTCATCCTGGTCTCACAATCTGGGCACTGCTATTGTTCCTTCTTCTCTTGCTCTGTCCCCTAACATGAAAGGTCTCTTGCACACATATGCTGATGCATTAGTGTATCCTATGTCATCCTGTCTCCTGGCAATAGCCCCTAAGCCACATCTTTTAGTTAGGACAGGAACAACTGTTGTTTAGGCAAACTCGTGAGAGAGGGCCCAGGGAAGATGCCAAATTATTCCTGAGATCAGTGATTTTATACCTGTGTGCCCAGGAGAGGATTTCAGGTGTGCTGTGAAAATTCTTAAAGCTCATTGAATGAATTATTTACTAAAGAAGTTTAAATCACCGTAAGTATATCCTTTTTTTGGACTCCTTTTTGATCAGCATGATTTAAGTGTGCCTTGAAAGTTTAACTATAGGTTCAAGTATGTGTTTAAGATAAAAAAAAAAAAGTTTGAAAAACACTGCTCTAGATATTAGACCTAGAACATTTGAATTTGAAATTTCAGGTCCCAACTCCTCACACTGAGATGCAGAGGAAGGAAAATTGGCTGCATATTGGCACAATCTCTCTGTGAATGACTGGAGGACAGCAAAGTGAAGGTCCAACACTTGGGGCCCAGAGCAAGAGATTCTGTTTTTAGGGTATCAGTGTGATTCTAGTTGAGAGCTGATGATTGAAACTGAGCTGATTTTCCACTTGAAATACAAGATTGGAGGCCTCAAGCCAACATGCTCTATCAGTTTTCAAAGGGTTCTTTTATTATCCAGCAGTTACTTAAGTGGCCTTGTCACACTCATAGCAAGGCTGGAGTTGTCTCCAGCCTCTTCCTCCCTTCTTCTCTATCTTCTCTGAAACCCAGAGCAATTCACTAGGTGCTGTATTACTGCCCTTCATTTTACTTTGGAGACAGCTGATACTTGCAGGTTCTGGGATAGTCCAGAGTGTTAGGTTTATTGTAATCTGGGCTCCAATTCCAGGGCCATCATGTTTGGTTGGAAGAAGAAATAGTAACATTTTTTTGTAATCAGAGCTGGAATCACTAGTTAGAGCTTTTTTGCTGATGAGCTTTGGGAAATCAGTCAAGAGGGTAAAATATGGAGCTCCTCAAACCAAGAATAAGTTGCAATCCAATTACTAAATGGGTACTTATGAGACCTGTAGCTCAATTTTTCTTTGAGCTCCACATCTTTGAGGAAACATAGGTTAAGTTTGTGCATCTAAATTATTTAATCATATAATGTTAACTAGGATGGTTTGATGCTATCACAAAATATTTTAATACGAACAGATTTTTATTCAAAATCTGAAATATTTTCACATAGTATGAAAGGATGTGAGTACAGTAGAGCATACTACTTGTTCCTTTGAGCTATTTAGAGTAAGTTGATGAACTCATGGTCTCATGGCTTCGCTATCCATGCCCTAAAAACATGACATTTTCCTACATAACCCTAGTATACTGTGGACGTAGAAAATAATCATTAATATATCACTCCATATGGTCCCCTGGTACATTTCAACTTTTGACAATTGTCCCAATAATTTCTTTTGTTGAAAAATAACCTAGCCAAATGTGTTTGTTGTCTTTATAGGACTATGTCTTTGTATCCTTCACTGTGGAACAGATCTCTAATCCTTCCTTGTGTTTCATGATCTCTACACCTTTCAAGATTATACACACTCCAGTTATTTTGTAGAATCCATCAGTTTGGGTTGGGTTGACTTTTCTCCATGATGAGATAATGCTAATGCCATTTGGCTGGGATATCCTGAAATGCTGCTGCATCTGATGCAGTGGTGCATGAGTTCCGTGTGTCCCACGATTGACGATGTTCATGTGATTCCATGGTGAAGGTGGTGTCTGACAGACCTCCACTCTATGAATTTACTCTTACTGTTTGAAATTTATGAAAATTGGTGACGTAATTTGATTTTTATGAATACCTTTTCCAAATTAATATCTTCTTCAATAAGTTACAGTATTGCTGCCATTTCAGAGTACCATCCAAGGTTCCTGTGTTGCAAACTTCACCCCAACAGTGTGCTACAGTGTGGAGAGGTAAGACCTTAAATAGGTGCTTAGATCATGAAGGCTCTGCCCCTACAACTGCATTAATGCCATTATTTTGGGAGTAAGTTTGTCGTCAAAGTGAGCTCCTCCATTCTTTCTGTCTCTTGCCCTCTTGTCTTCCTCTATGGATGACACAGGTAGAAGACCTTTGCCAGATGCTGACAACTTGATGTTGAACTTCTATCCTCCAGAACAGGGCAATATATATTTATTTGTTTATAAATCACCTAGTCTCGTGTATGCTGTCATTAGTTATTTGCGTGGAAATAACTAAGACAGAAAATTGGTTCTGAGAAGTGAGATTGTTGCTATAACACACATCTATAGATTTGAAAATGACTTTGGATTAGGGTAATGTATGGGTAGAATGGAATAATTCAGAAAAACAAGTTAGCAAAATCTGGGTTGCTATATATGAATGGAGCATTAAGGGTAATTATGCTGAGAGGTTAGAAGAGAGGAAATGGCAGAGAGGGTGGAACTTCTTAAAGATTACTTAGATGGTCATCATCAGAATGTTCATGAAATATTGACAGTAAAGACCATTATGAAATGATTTCAGATGGAACCAAAGATCGAAATATTGGAAACTGGTGTACAGGCCATCCTTATTACAAAGATGTAAAGAATTTGGCAGAATTAAGGTCATGTCCCAGGGATTTTTGGCAGGCAGAACATAAAAATGATGAACTAGGGTATCTGAAAGCAAAAAAATCTATATAGCAACATGTCCAAGGTGCTGCATGAAATCTTTGGCCTGTTGCAGTAATAGGAGAGAAAATATACCTTAAGGATGGATTTTATAGTTAAAATGAAAGCAAAATGGAAACATCTGAAAAACTCTCAGCCTTATAATACAAAGGATTAAAAATCATGTTCAGGAGAAAACATTAAAGGTGTGGTCAAGCAACATTTGCTAACGAGATTAATATGAATAGAAGAAAGCCAGATTCTATTTATTAAGGAAATGGGAGAATGGACCTGAAATAATTTCAGAGATTTTGAAGGCAAGCTAGAGCTTGAAGGAAAGGCTCCCAGAGAGGTGGCTACAGAGCCTCAGCTCTTACTGCTCTGTGTCATCTTGGCACTGCTCCCCTAATTCCAATCCAGTACCCATTGGCAGCCCCAGCCATTGCTCAACTGGGGCCAGGTGCAGCTCGACCCATTGCTCTGGGAGGTAATAGGTGTAAACATCGACAGTGTCCACATCATGGTAACTCTGCAGGTATGCAGAATATAAGAGCTATGGGGCCCTGGAGCCCTCCACCTAGATTTCAACAAATATCTCTGACATTCTGAGGGCACAGAAACAATTGTCTCAGGGATGGAGGCACCACAGAGAGTCCCCATTAAGCCAATGCATAGTGGTTCTGTGGGAGTGAGGCAGCCTCTGAGATCATAGAGCCATAGGGCCACCAGCATGCAGCTCCAGTCTGGGAAGGAAGCAGGCTGAAGACTCCAGCCCAGGAGTGCTGCTGGGTGGACTGAGCCCACTAAAGCCCCTGGAGTGGGCTGCCTGAGGCCTTAGGGACCAATCCCTGTTCAAAATTGTCCAAGATGAATTACATGGAGTCAAAGGAGATTAGTAATGCTTAATACTTAATGATGTGTTTCCTGTTGGGTTTTGGACTTACTTAGGACTAGTTATGCTTTTCTCCCTACCTGTTTCTCCTTTTGGAAGAGGAATGTCAACCCTAAGTCTGCCTCATCATTGTAAAATCCTCCCTCTGTATCTAGAAGAAAGTGGTTCCAGGACCCTCCTTGAATACCAGATGCTCAGGTCCCACAGCCAACCCGGCAAAATCGGTAAATACAAAAACTCAGTCCTCCATATAAGCAGCTTCCCCTGCATTCCACAAATACTGTATTTTGTATCTGTGGTTGGTTGACTCCACCGATGTGGAATTCATAGAGACAGAGATCTGCCTGTATTTTGGAAGGATATGACTTGTTGTTTTCATAGACTCACAGCTGGAGATGAATTTGCTTTGGGATGAATGGGAGCCTTGAGTCTCTCCCTTCCGTGATTTAGATGAGACTTTTTGGACTTTTGCTGCGCTGAGTTAAGACTTCAGGGGCTGCTGGGATTGAATGAATGTATTTACATGGGAGAAGGGCATACATTTGGATTCTAGGGTAAGACAATATGGTTTGAATGTGTCCCACAAGTTTCTTATGTTGAAACCTTAATTCCCAATACAGCAGTTTTACAGGGTGAGATCTTAACAGTTGTCATTATTGTATGAATGAGTTTGGTATAAAAGTGAGTTAAGTCCACTTGTTCTTTTTTATTTTTTTCAAACGAAATATTTATGAAAGCAAAATGTAACAATTAAAGGAGATGATATAATTTACATTTTGTATACATTGAAAAATTTTTTTTTTTTTTGAGACAGAGTTTCATCTTGTGACCCTCGGTAGAGTGCTGTGGTGTCACAGCTCATAGCAACCTCAAACTCCTGGGCTCAAACTATTCTTCTGCCTCAGACTCCTAAGTAGCTGGAACTACAGGCACCCAAAAATGCCTGGCCATTTTTCTGTTGCAGTTATCATTGTTGCTTAGCTGACCTGGGCTGAGTTGGCACCCACCAGCCTTGGTGCTGTAACCACTGTGCTGTGGGTGCTGAGCCAAAATAAATTTGTTAATTTTAATTTTACAATCTTCCTATATTTTGGAGACAACATTTCCCCCTCCTTTCTTCCTAGCAGGAGGGAGGAAGACAGAGCCATCAGTAGCACAGATGGACTTTGGCAAGGTTGTAGTCCTAGTGATGAGCTCAGGGAGCTTACTGGGTAACTGAAGCCCACTTGTTCTTGATCACCCTCTTTCACCATCCCACCTTCCACTATGGTCTGATACAGCAAGAAAGCTCTTGAAAGGTGCTTGCACTATGACACTGGAATTCAGACTCAAGAACTTGGAAAATACATTTCATTAAAAAAAAAAATCAATCACCTAGTATCACGTGTCCTGTACAAATGAGCTAAGATGAATATGCTAGCTTTTAAAAATTTATTTTCGTATTTTACATTTCTGTAATTCCACACTTTTGTCCATTAGGATCCCCATTCAAGCTGGCTCCCAATTTTTGTTGCTCTTACCTATCACTCTTTGAGCACTTCCTTAGTTTCTGGCACAAGATGATACAGGTTCATCTTATATTTTTCTTATTTTAGACCTGAAATCATCCATTTCTCCAAGGATTGCTGGTCCATTTGGATGGAGATTGGTATTTGAAAAACAAAGATTTTGGCATGAAAGTGGTTCTCTGAGCCTGGTATGTTACTGTATAAGGGAAAAGGTTTGTGTATTTTTCTACCTATCTATCTATCCATCTGCCTATTGATCATCAAATTTATATACATTTTAATCTGGAATTATGGAAAATCTAAGACTTAACTCAGTATCTCTAATTATAATCTAAATTCACAGAATTTATCTTAATATTTTCCTTTTTAATATTTTTATCTTTTCTACAATATTGAAAACCTTGACTATGATGGTCCTTAATATACTTATTTACTCAATCAACCCCTCTGTGCAAGAACTTCTCCCCCTGTCCTTACCTCCTACAGTCTCATTGCAAATCCCTTCCCCCACATACTCCATACACTTGTATAAGTTCTCATAGCTCTACCTGGCCACAGCGAACTTGGACTCTTTGCGTGGATACTTTCCTCACCAATTCTTGCTGGTGACACTAGCACTAGGCACCTCCCCACATGTGAATACCTGCTCATTTTGCCCCAACTATGACATCCTGCTCTAAGAGGAGGAGGGTGTCCCTGTACCCTGAATGCCCATGTGGGGTCACCCCCAATGCAGTTTCAGTTGGCTTCTCTGCTCCACCTCACACAAGGATTTTTGTGTATTATGTAAGGGATATAACACTCATGCACTACCCGAGCTTCGCTTCACCTTGTTGCTTGGTTTCTTCCTGAACTTGTTTGATCAAAGCCCTAAACTCAGCCACCATTAAGAGCTGCTTTGCCTTGTGAATTGGAAGACATTGGTGATGTGGGAGTATGCAGGTTCATGAAGCAAAGCAAGGGTGAAGATGAGCACTTACTCTAGAGAACACCTCACTTTTGAAGGTGATAGGTTGGGTTAGGAGGGATGGAACATATGAATAGTAATCCGAGGAGCTCAGCAAACATCTAGCATGGAAATGTGTGATGATACACAAAGCTAGAAAGCAGCTGAGATGTTTCAGATGAGGAGGGAGAAAATTGCTAATGTTGGCAAGCGTAGGTGGAAGAAGTGGGAAAGAAATTCAGAAATGTAGGGCAAAAATCATATCTGGAAATGACAGATTAGTCAAATCTTGTACCTAGTGGCTGGACTCTTTCCTGCAAATCATGGTACTATTTTACTGATTACATTTTCCTTTTTTTCCCCTTATTTTTATGCAATTTTTTCTATCTATGATCTATCCTTCTATCATCTATCATATATCTATCTATCGCTTATGCCCTTTAATATTTCTAGGTCAAATGATTTTCTACAATAGGGGCTCCAGAGAATCGGAGCAGAGAGGAAGCTTCTCTACTCAATAATATCTGCAAGTATCAAATATGCTGAACTTCTATAATCTCTTATAGTTTTGGGATATGTGTTTTTCCAAAAGGCCCTGTCTTAGATGGATAGCTAGCAAGAAAATGAAGTCATGAAGTACGATAAGAATTTATTCTCATGAGTAGAGAAAAATGGCACTCTACTTGCAGGAGAGTAGACTGATTCTGTCCTGTGGGATATAGAGAGAAATACGTTCTCTGAAGACAAATGTGTGCCACCCTCATTTCTCTTAGGACATGGAGTCACTGGTCTATGCTGAGTTATTGAGATAAGTCATCTTTGCAGCTGTGCAGATTTGCATGTTCCCAGAGGTCAGGCCACTGACATGAAGACTTATAAATAGGCTGGTCATACCCTGTCAAGAATAAGTCCCAGTCACAACTTAGTATGGACATGAGGGCCCAAACTCAGCTCCTGGGGCTCCTGCTGCTCTGTCTCCCAGGTAAGGAGGGAGAACATCAGGGATTTACTCAGTCAGTGTGGTCAGTCATGTCTGGATCATCAAGAAAGGCCTCTTAAAAATTGATTTATTATTTGTATATTTATGTTTTGTGTTTCTAATCTTAGGTGCCAGCTGTGTCATCCAGATGACCCAGTCTCCATCCTCCCTATCTGCATCTCTGGGAGACACAGTCACTATCACTTGCCGGGCCAGTCAGAGCATTAGTAATTATGTAACCTGGTATCAGCAGAAACCAGAGAAATCTCCTAAGCTCCTGATCTATTATGCATCCACTTTGCAATCTGGGGTCCCATCAAGGTTCAGGGGCAGTGGGTCTGGGACAGATTTCACCCTCACCATCAGTGGCCTACAGGCTGAAGATTTTGCAACTTATTACTGTGATCAGTGGAATAGTATGCCTCCCACAGTGTTACAAGTCATAACATAAACTTCCCTAAAGGAGCAGGTGTGTAAGGCTGGGCTGCCCCAGCTGCTCCTCCTGAAAGGATTTCTGAAAAGCCACCCTGCTCTGAAGGTCACTGCATAGTTTTGGTAGAAGGGACCTGAGAGGCTCCAAGGTGCCCTATGTCTCTCTCCTTCTTGTCCTAGCAGCACAGACTGCCAATGCCTCTCCTGGTCTCACTAGGGAAAAAGGTGATTATACCTTTTACAATATAATCTCTCCTTTATGGCATAATTTAGTCTCTGTATGGCATCAGTGGAAGTTATACTGTACAGGAGAAGCCACTCTAGATATTCCATCTAGGATACTATTATGTACAAGGAATAGGAGTCTAAACTCTGGTGTTTAAATGAGTGGCCTGGGGATATCGTAGTCAAAGATGGAAATACTAGAAAGTGGGGATACCCTGGTCTTCCCCAGAAACCAGAGGACATCTTCCCTGGAACTTATAGGCTGTGTCTCTATATGCTCCTTGGACTTGTCTGGGAAGCCCGGGGCAGGGGTGCTGATGCTCTCAGCTGCCTGCAGCACCTGGCCAGGTGAGTTAGCAGTTCCCATGTGTGTTCTTATGTCTGGCTGCAGGTGCTGGTGGATAGTATCGAATTCTCCTCTTCCACATTCCAAATCTCAGGAAGGGTCCCCTCATTAAGCAACTCTACAGGAAACCAGAGAGAGAAAATAGTCTCTACCTAAGGTGCTTCCAGAATGATGATGATGATGGGGAACTGTCAACTGATGTCACATGGTCAGTATTTTTTGGCTTTCAGAATTTTGTGAGTTAGTTTATGGAGGTCTGAGATCTTAGCAAGATGCATTTATGGGGTTCAGGGTACTGCTTCGATATACAATGTGAAATGTTTACATTGAACCAAGTAACACATCCATCACAATTATACTCATTTCTTAATAGTTTTGAAATGTACCATTGCATCATGCACATTAGGTGAGGCCCCCCGAATACCCTCCCTTCTCCCATAACCCCTCTCCCCACCCCTCTTCTCCTCTTCCCTTCTACTTTAATGTACTCGATACTACTATGAAATCAGTATATAACCACCTACACAATCAAACGAATGGCAAAATATACTCTTTTCTAAACATAATATCTGGCACAGAATCTGTGAACAACATGTAACGCATGGAGGGATAGATGGATGGAGAGGAGGAATAATAGGCATAAACAAGTATTTTTTAAAGATTGAAAAGAATTGGATCAGAAATCCTGAAATAACTTAATCTCCACCTTTAATTTTCATTAAAAAGATGGGTTTTAACTTTTATTCAATTAGCAGAATCTGTACACAGGTATTTATGGAGGTTTTACAATATTTGGAAATGTGTTTAAGCCGTCATAGATGTGGTTTTCCATTTGTGGCTTTACCCCTGGGATCTATACCATTCAAGGACTTATTTCAGAAACTGTTCCGAACCCTGCCCATCTACAAAGCGCTCTAAGTTCACGTCATTATTTTGATTCCTGCCCTTCAATAATAATTAACTTGCATGTATAGTTCACCAACCTCTCTTACATCATGTTATCTCATTCTTTCCTCATAACAGAGACCTCTGGAGTAAACATTCTTATCTCCCTTTCTACACTCTGGAGGTTTACTCACTTGTTCTAATTCACCAGCCAATAAATGGGAACATCTAGACCCGCCCCCAGACCTTCCCTCAAGGCCACGCTGCCTCGCCGTCAGGATCTGCAGTACCTACAGAATGAGAAAACACGCAGATGCTGCCCGCCTGGGTACGTGTGGCTGTCAGAGAGCACGCAGCGATGCAATAGTTCAACACGGGATTTTAACCATGGCTTGCCATTAGTTATTCATTGAAGTAAAAAGAAAATCTTTACTTTTTAACTGAGAGGGGAAAGGGTGTTCTTCGCCCAGCTGTTCCATATTCATTACACATATTGGAGAGAACTTCTTTATGATCTCCCACAAAATCTCCCTCCTTTTTTAAGTTCTCTCCCTGGAGCCAGAATGCTAGAGAGAATTTTTTATGGAAAAAATAATTAAGCTTCCTCACAGAGCAAATCCCCTAAAGTAATTTATCATAAAGAAAAACTCTAACCCAACCTTTTTCCCACCCAAAAAGTACTAATTTAATTTTACAGCAGAACAGCTTTAGGGATCCCAAGAGCAGGATCAGGAAAGAGAGGGGGCCCGACAATCTTATCCTCTTATTCAGCCCCGACTGACACAGGTTTGTTTCACACTTGAATTTGTTGTGCACTTTGCTGAGTCTGGTTCTAAATGTTTTAAATAACAAGGCTTAGGCCACTGAAAGTGGGAGAGTCTGTATTGCTAATTGGTTTTACTCCTGTTTCTCTTTTCATGGTTGAAGAAAGTTGGGGTGATTATTTTAGGATAGGATTATAAGTTAGATGTCAGTAGGCAATCACCAATGGCTGGGATTCAGTACTTTCTAAACTTGAGCATTTATAAACTGCAAAAGCTTCTCCTGTCTCATCCTCTTCTTCCACTCCTCGCTCTCTCTCTATTCATACTGACATGATAACCATGTTCACCAAAAACAGATGACAGATAAAAACATTAATTTGAGAAATTCTATTGACGTGGTCCTGGAAGAAAAAAATAAAAGGGCGCTGACATACCACAGTAGGCATTGTGACACCTTTGGCCACAAAGCAGACTGCCTGTTCTGCAATATTTGTAACCTTGTTAGCAGGTTTATCCATTTGTCTGCTACCTGTTTGTTAACAGAGATCACAGTGAATGGTGGACCCACATTCCAAATAGGCCAGATTGAGCACTCCTGCATTCCCACAGCTATCTCCTGGTGCTGAAATTTTGACATTTCTATTTTGATGCAGTCACATTAATGCAAACTCATCGGAACAATCTGTCAAATTGTGAAATCGCTGTTTTATATTGCCAAGTGATTTCAGATGCCTTCCACTCTCACTCCACGCTTAATCCCTTCCTTCGTAACAGGTGACTTTCACCTCCTAATTTATTCATGCATAAGTATTGCTTACGTTTGTAAAATGCATAGTTATTCTTAGAAGAAATCATCAGTTTCTTTCATTTTAATTTTTTAAGCAATTTAGCCCATAAAGGTTATGTCATCTGTCAGCCAAGTAATCACAATAAAGGAGTTTAATAAATAACCATGATATATAGTAGAACCTCTATATGCTGCCCACCCAAGGGACAGTAACAAACTGGTCACTATACGGACATGGTTGACGTAAGGAAGCAGGCCTGCCACACTGATGTGTACATGGGGAGCACATCTCATCTAGGAGAATCAGGTCAATCTAAGGAGGTGCTCAATATAAAAGGCTGGTCAACTATGCAGCTTCTACTGTAAATCCTTTCCTGAGTTTGGAGAAGACTGTTGGGTAATTTTCTGAGCACTTTGGAACTGAGAATAAGAGAATGTATTTCGGAAAGCTGACAAAAGAAAAGTTATCCATGCTCAAGATTTTCAAATGGAAAACAAAGAACCATTATTAAGCAGACAAATCAATGTATTAATTGAAAGTAAATGAGGATGGCCATTGAAACTTTATATTATATGCAGACTATTGAAGACTCACATGAATGCTCAGACACTAAGTGAATACTGTACTTAGTCCTTTTCTTTTTTTGGGGACAGACTCTCACTTTGTCACCCTTGGTAGAGTGCCATAGCATCACAGCTCACAGCAACCTCCAGCTCTTGGGCTTAGGCAATTCTCTTGCCTCAGCCTCCCTAGTAGCTGGGACTACAGGTGCCCACCACAACGCCTGGCTATTTTTTTGTTGCAGTTTGGCTGGGGCTGGGTTTGAACCTGCCACCTTTGAGTATATGGGGCCAGCACCCGACTCACTGAGCACAGGTGCTGCCCTACTTAGTCCTTTTCTTAGGATGATGGACAGTCTTATCTGGGACAAGTAAGTCTGACAGACACAAAACTCCCATTTTATGTGGTTTGCCTATGGAGCAAGTTTGAATTTTAGTCACAAGACTGTAGTTTGCATAAAATTTTAATTTCTTTGCATCTTTCTAATTAAGCATTGTGTAACTCACAAGCCCCTATTCTCACTAGATCTGATAAGTCATTGTACCTGCGTCACTTCCGATCTTCAGTTGCTGAGTTATTATCACTATCACTTTTCTTCTTGACTCAATTCTGTGTCTCCCTTTGGTCCACCAGCTCTCTCACTCACATCTGCACTCCCCTCAGTGCTGGCGACAAGCCAGGTTGCTCTCCACACACCTGCAAGGCTGTGTAGACCCCTCTGCAGTACTGCGATGGCACAGAAATTAAGAGGGAGCGACAATGGGAGGACACAGGGTTAGGAAGGGAGGTGGTAAAGAGGAAAGCAGGAATTTTAGAGGGTGGCCGAGTCAGAGGAGACTAGAGTGAACATCCCTGATCAAGTTGCTAATGCCAGGGCCAGAACTTCCCAGGGCCAGTTTGTGGGATTTTCCCTACAGTCTGTACACACACAACTTTACTTGGAATTACCTTTAGCAGGACAACTCAAATCCCTAGTTTTTCCAACCACGTAAACAAAATAAAAAACTAAATTAAAGAAAAGAGAACCAAACCACAGATAGGATATTTACCTTGAAATAAACATAGCTCCTGAAAAACAGGAAGCTTTTTTCCACTTAACCTGCTACAACAGCCTCAGAAACTCACAAGTGGGTCCACTAAGACAGAGCGTATGTGTGTGTCTGTGTGTGTGGTCTATAATTCATGGAGAAATTTCAAACGGTTGTTCTAACCAAGAAATACCTTTTATCCAATTCATCCAATTCAGATAAAATTCTTCTAGTCTTTTGGGGTACTTTGGAAACCATTTGTCACTATTTAACTTCACTAAAGCCACCATACTCCATAATGAAAAGAAAAAAATGGCTGTTATTATTTTACCGTTGTTCAACTCTATAAATATTTAACACACGTCACATTAATTATTCTCCATTCACTTCAATCCTATTTTTCAGAAACACAGACACTGAGAACAATGTTAATTCTAAGGTTATAAAATCAAGAAATAAAATAAAAATGTTAAATCTTGTAAAACTCAGGCAATAGTATAAGACCTGCTTGACAGTGCTGGACAAACTTCCAGAAAAATACATACTTAAACTTATAAATGTTTCCCCTCAGTAGTAGTTCCCTACTACTCTTGTTAGGAAGAGTGAATACAATAAAAATTTAATATAATCCTGTATGTAACATTAATAATTTGGATTTTATATTTATAAAAATATTAAGATGACGTGGCATTGTTTAGGATAAGATCTAATTATTTGCATTATCTTCACTGTGTTTTTAAGGTGGCAAGTTACATATCTTCATAGTATGTGTATACTGGGTGGCCATAAAGTTTGTGTACAATTTTAAACCACACATGAGCTTTATGGCTACCCTGTATAAACACACACAGATATACACAATATATATATGTGTGTGTGTGTGTGTGTGTATATATGTGTGTGTGTGTGTGTGTGTGTGTGTATGCACACACACACAAAGGCTATCCAGAAAGTATCCAGCCATGTAGTACGAAAAATAGTCGTGCCTGGCTGGATACTTTCTGAACAGCCCTCATATGCTATATTATCTCTTTCTCCTAGTGAATTTCCAGTTAAAAGATTATATAGATAGCCTAATCTTTAGATACTTTAGACTTTTATGTAACTTCCTTAGTATTTTAGTAACTTTTCTACATTTCATTTACATTTTTTTAAATAGCCTACATTTTCATACTTTTAAGGATTTATATTTATACCAAGTTGAGAATTAACACCCACTGGATACTAACTATAAGGTCCTGTACAAATGTCATCACCATTATTGCTAAAATGTGGCTTTTGTTACACATTTTATTTATAATCAAACAAATTAATGCATATCTATAGACATTTACAAATATAGTAATGACTTTTAAATTGAGAGACATTTCTAAAAGTCTTGGGGAAAAAAACGATAAATACATGTTCAGTGAGAAAATAATTAGAGTTCTTATGTCATCCTAATCACATGAATGTCTGGTTTAAGCATCTGTATACCTGAGACACTAATTTAGCTACAATGCAGCAAAACCAGCAATGTGGTAAGAGGATATTGATTGTATCGTGTTCAAAGACAAAATACTTACGTTGCTGTACTTTTTGGAACATGTATGATATTGCAGCCCAATATTCGTGTTGGTAATTTTTACAAAATGAATCTGACTACCACCATGATCAATGGTGATTTAATTATGAAATAATCAATCCTTTAATGAAACACTTTATCTTACATTAACCTAAATATCAGAAATCCTTCTGGTTTGGCAAGACTGTAGTTTAAAAACACATTGAAAATATCCTTACAAAGCTCACTAAAGCATGTTATTTTCCTAATGTTTATGTCAATATCTTTATTCTTATTATGCACATTTGAGAAAAGTTTCTCATGGAGATTCTAATCTACTGGGATTGAGGATTAAACTCCATATATTCCACTTCCCAGCACAAAAAAAAAAAAAAAGGAGTGATTTTATTATTAAGGGACCAAATACATATTTAAAATGAATTCCTCCCATGAAATCACTCTAATGGATGCTGATGTCTTTTTTAGAAAAAATGGAGTCATGACGAAAATAATAAAGAGATGCTATTTACTTAAGTGGAAATACAAACATTGGGCCTAATGAGGATTGTCAATAGAGACCAGAAGGTAATCTTAGCATTAAGGCCAACAAGTGTTTATTTAAATATTAAAAACAGTGAGGAATGAAGAACAGGAAATAGTATTTTTACCAATTTGAGAGTTGAAAAGGTCATTAAAATTTATAAACCAACTGCCACCCAACGTGAATCCCCCCTTCCAGCTTCCTTGAACAGATGTTTACTCAACATCTGCTTACACATCTTCAAAACAGCTATTTTGAGAACATGTTATTTCCTATTTTAAGACAAAACTTACTTCATTGCCTTAAGCTGGTCTCCTGTACTACTAGGGACAGTTTAAAAAAAGTAGAACTTTTCTGAAATTTATGCCAGCAAAACCAATCATAAAATTCTAAAATTTGTCTATTCTTGGTCTTATGGTTCTATTAATGGTCCTCAGGCTCTATACTAAGGAAATAATACTCAAAGTTGTAGATAAAGAATTTCTTTGATTTGTCACTTAGAAGAAAGAAAACTTGAAAACAAATAAATGTTTAAGAATGGAGGATTATTTAACATAAGTTATGATTAATCTATACAATAGATTACCATTCACTCATCACCAATTGTGTTAGAGATAAATGTATTTACAACATATATTTTAATGCAATAAGGCCCATGAAGTGCTTAGAACTTCCTAACACAGAGAAAAGAAAAATACTAAATTGTGTATGTGTGTATATGTATATATATATACAGATTTTAAAAAAAAACAACTATATGCTCTTTCACTCAACTTGGAGTACAGTGGTCCAATCATAGCTTACTCACTCTCCAAGTCTCAGGCTCAAGTGACCCTCCCACCTCAATCTCTGGAGCAGGTGGGACTACAGAGTAGGCCACCATGCTTAGCTAATGCTATTATTTTTTAAAGTAGGCAGTAAAGAAGCATATTCAGTATACCATTTATAAAATATTCTTGCATTGAGTGTGCATTCTTCCTTCAGTCTGAAAAGTAAATGTTTTTCAATACATTGATTTCACTATATTTGGTGAATACTGACAACCTGCAGATGTCAATGAATAAGGCTTATATTTTAGTCAGAAGGATAATAATAAAGAATAAAAGGAATTATTACAGAATATAATTACAGCTCTATTATCTTATAGTCTCAAAGATAATCCTCATGATATGGTATGTATTTAAACAGATATGGTAGCCAGTGAGGGATGTACGGATATAGTGACATTTTAACGGAGATGTATGAGTTGACAACCACCTTGGCCAAAAGCCAAAAAGAAAATTCCAGAGAGAAGAAAGAACAACTGCAAAAGTCCTGAGTCTGGCAATGATTTGCCATATTTGGGTAAAGAAAGGTATGCACTAAAAATCTCTGTGGTGAGTGTATAACGGTTTCCTGTAATGCTTTCAACTTTTCTGTATATTTGAAATTTTTCATGGAGGCAGGAAGGGAGGGAGGGAGGAAGAGAGAGAGAGATGGTGAAGCAAGGAAAGAGAAGAAAGGAAAAAGAAAGAAAAGACTAAATAAATAAATACCTACATAAAAAGTTTGGGCTACCAAATTCTGAATAAGGAGGGATGGAACAATATAAGAAGTTTAGAGAGACAGTAAGAGGTCAGCTCATGCAGGGATTCTTAGGTCATTTATAGGGTCTAAGAGCAACTAAAAAAGTTTAAATATTTCAAGTAGGGGAAGATTGTAATTCAGTTTCCAGGTGTGTGATGAAGGGGACCATATGAGTTAAGATGCAGACATGCGGAGGTGGCTGTGCCTGGGAGACATCCACGTGAAGATGCCAGGTGGGTGGTCAAACATAGTTCAAAGTTCAGAGGTCTAGGTCAAAATAATGCACTCAGAAGTTGCAAACATCAAGGCAGTATTTAAAACATAAAAAGAAAGGGAATTATAATAGAAAGGGAGACAATACAGAGAAGAGATGAGAGCCTGGGTACCCTTAACCATGAACAATCACAGGAGAGAGGAACAAAGAGCGAACTGGAGGGGAGGAAGTGCAGATGGCATGTGAAGACAATTCTTTCAAAAATTTTTGAAATTGAAATATGGGTAGAAAAACAGAGAGAGTAGTTGGAGGAGTGTGTGGGTTGAAAAGAATTTGTTTTTAACTTTCCTACTGAGACATAAGACATATAGAGCAGTGTGCACATATCTTAAATGTACAGCTCCACGAATCATCCGTGTAACATGGCCAGGTGGAGAACAAGAACGCTGCCAACCCCCAGAAGCCCTCTGATGCCCTCTCCCAATTACTTCCCCCTCACCACCTGAGTCTCTCCATGCACTACTTCCGTTTTGCTTGATTTCAAATTTTATGTAAATAGAATCCAGAGAAGAGAGGTTTTTTTAAAGGTAGAATGGATTGTATCTGGCCTAAGTATTTAAGTATGATGATCTAAAAGGCTCCAGGGCCTCGATAAGAAAGAGAAGGGAGAGGTGGATACGCAAACCTTTGTGAAGTAAACAGGGGAGGTGTACTGGGCCCAGGAGACTCAGAGGGGAAAGGGAGACAAGGGGCTCAGATGGTAGATTTGGTGAAGAAGAGAGAGTTACCCTGGACTAGTTTCTGTTTTGTAAAGCAAGCAGAGAGGAAGCCAGCTGAGACTAGAAAGAAAGAAATGCACCTGCTTTAGGAAGTACAATGTTAGGCGTAAGGGATACCAAATCAAATAGTGTTGTAGCTGGTATAGAACTGTGAAAATCTGAAGCAGTCACAAGCTTATTGTGAGGAAAACAGAGAAATACAGTGTGATAAACATACGTGATGGAATACTCTATGGAAACCAGAAAAATGATGAACTAGCCTATATGAACCAATAGAGATTCCAAAAATGTTATATTGAACAAGAAAAAAGTTGCAGAACTTACTATGTCACAATTTATGAGAAGATCTTAGAAATTTTAGAATCATATACATATGCTGAAAACCATGAATATATGCATAATGGTATGTTTTATACAAAAAAAAAACATGAATAGGAAGGATATATAAGAAATTCATGAGTAGAAGTTTCTGGAAATGAAGAGAAGGCAACAAAGAGTGAAAGATTAGAAAGAAACTCAAATTGTGTCCATAATGTTCCATTTATTTTAAAAAGAAAGAAAAGTATCTAAAGCAAATGATACGGTGTTGTCATTTTTCAATTCTAGATGATAGATATGACCAACCCCGGTTCTTGTCTTTGTCTTTTAGTGATTGATATGACAATAAAAATGTAAAATTTTAAGCAATCAATAAAACAAATATTACACTACACTAAGTATCATAAAAAGTAATGAACTTTGAGCAAACAATTTCAGTCCAACCTAAAGGAGTGCATATGTTCACCAAAAGACACATTTAAGAATGTTTATTGCATCTTTATTCATAACAGCCCCAAACTGGAACCAAGTCAAGTGTCCATTAGCTATGGAATGGATAAATGAATTGTGGCATTTCTAAACAGCTTTAGTGAGTTATCATTTATATACCATAACATTTACCCAATTTAAAATGTGTGACTCAATGATTTTTACTAAATTTACTGAGTTGTGCAACCATCCTTATAGTCTACTTTTAGAAAACTTTCATTATCCCACTAGGATCCCTTCTGTTCCTTTATAGTTCATCCTTTTTTTTGTTTTAATCTTTTTATTTTCAGTTTTTGGCCAGGACCAGGTTTGAACCCACCACCTCCAGTGTATGGGGCTGGCGCCCTACTCCTTTGAGCCACAGGTGCTACCCAATAGCTCATCCCATTTTTCACCCTCAGCCCCAAGCAAGCACTAATTCATTTCCTGTCTCTATGAACTCGTAGGATTGTGGCACATCCTTACAATGGGAGCAAATTGTAATATATTCTCATAAAGAAAAAACTACTTCTACACACAATTACAGTGAAGAATCTCATAGACCAAATAGAATATAAGTAGCCAATCTCACCCCTAAAAAGAATGTAGACTGCAGATTCTACTTATGGACATTTGAGAACAGGCAAACACCAGTCCAGTGTAATAAACGTCAGTATAGTGATTGCCATTGAGAGGAGATTTGACAGAGGGAAAAATTTTTTAATTTTATAAAGTGCAAAAAAAATTCCATGGGTTGGTCGGGCAGTGTTCTTGGGTATATACATGTGCAAAAATTAATGAATACATCTTTTATTTTATGTTTCAATAAAAATTTTTCTAGAAAGTAAAGCCACACCCATATTGATTATCTTGTATCCTTGCTTACCTCATCATCTTTCCTCGCCCCTTTCTCTTCTGTTCTAACACCTTATTGCCAAGCTGAATGTAAATTTTCTGAGAACTATTCTGAATTCATCCCACTATTTGCTTAAAAGACCTGGGAAACTGACAAATCGGGTGTCAAACGCATCTTTTCACCTCTCTACCAAGTTTGCTTTTCTGAAATGATAGTCAAAATAACGGATATCTTATGCGAAGGGCAAATGGGCTAATAAGGACAAAAAAGCGACACCAAAAACCAGAATAAAACTAAAAGTAGCCAGCGCCACAGCCAAACTGCCATGGCTCTCTTTTCTAAAAGCGAAAATAAAAAGGAAAGAAATAAGAAAGGAAGAATGAAAGAATTTGTCGTCTAAACCTCTCAATTACTGAATCTTTGTATGCCTTTTTTTTTAAGTGTATAATGTACTGTGTACAAAGATAACAGAATAGGATTTTTTTCCTTTAGAGAAAAAGATACACATTTTAAAACGGTAACATTTATGTTCCTTAAGTCTTAAAAGACTAATGTTTGAATATCATCATAAAGTATCTGGTATTCACAAATCTACAGTGGAATGAAGAGTGACACCTCTGTGTTGACCGTGCCCTAGACAGCATGCTGCAACAGAAGTCAATCATGATAAAACCCGCCTATAAACGTACTGTCTAAACACAGGCAACGACACCAGCTATTACATGGCCATATTCTCAAGAGAATTCTAGCCGTTGAAATCATTTAGCCAAACCTCATCACACACCTGTGCTTGACAGGGTGTAGCGTAAATAGCGACGGTCCATTTTCAGGAATTGTTGGGAGCACACTGTTTAGTGAGTTTCCAAAGTTGGCTACTGTCACTCCAATGTCGTTCTTTAATAATGCAGCCACCGTTTTTAAAAGAGAGTAACATACTTAGTCTATGACAAATACGAAAATAATTCTCAGGGTCCTTTTATTGGGAATCCAGAGTATCATCCCGTTGTTCAATGTTCGCTCACATTCCACCCCGTTTCCAGATTTATATTAGGTATAAAATCTAGCACTCAATCTATCCAAGAACAATAATCTTAACATTGGTAAGGCTGTAATTTTATTGAAGTATTAATCAACCATCTTTTGGTTGCAAGTGACAAAAAGTAATAATAATTCAGTCTACCTTTTAAAAGACAAAAGGCTAATTTATTAGATAAGTATCTGAGAATTGAGGGTTTACTACTGAGATTTAACAAGGTTTAAGGAGGTTCAGTTCTCCACTCCTCCCTCTCTGCTTTTTTACATGTTGACCTCAATTTCTTTTCAGAAGAAACAAAGAACATGCCTTCATAAGCTCCAACTAATACCTTCAATACAATTCATCATCCAAAAGAAATTTGGCCCTCTCTTCCCCTCCCTCAAGGGTCAATATGCACACATATAAAATTTTAGGGGAAACTCGTCAGCCCACTTTTGGATCACAAGACTATGCTTGAGTGAATCACTTAAGATAAATAGGAGGACATGTGATCTGACTGGTCATTCTGATTATAAACTTACTCAGGAAGCAGAACAGAGTACCTAGGAACACATTGCTCCCACAGGGCCAGCTGGGGTTGAGGAGAGGATATTTCCCAAAAGAAAATCAGTGTGATAGTCCTGAGAGAGGAAGAAATGATGAGCAAGTCAAAACAACAGATGTCCACTATTGTCATCCACTTATGAGCTAATTCTTTCCATGTACTCAGCAGAGGTTTCCTGGCAAACAGAATGTGTGTTTCTGGTCTTCTCCAGTACAGCAGTGCAAAGTATGAGTGTTGTGGGCCTTCAAGAAGACTGGAAATCACTTGAGAAATTCAAATGTAGTAGCGGGGAAAGATTATACTTACTGATTATGCTTGTAAATTTGATGCTAAAAAATTTTATATTCCTTTAGGAAGAAAGTAATGCTTCATTAATCCTGGAACAAACATGTTTTGGCTTTTAAACATGGATATGTGACTTGGTTACCCCAAAATGATGACCATGACATGTAAAAAAAATTATTTGTTTTTGTTTTAACCTAGTGTTAAGTGAAAAAGAGGCTTCTGTGTCTTCCCCCAGCTTCCAACTTTTCCCCCAGGGAACCTGAAGGATGATCTGAGAACGTCAGTTCTGTATAATATTTGATGTTCAAAACATGAGAGATGAAAGAACTAGAAGAAAATTTATAAACATATTTCTATAACTACAAACATAAATGTCAACATATTTTTAAAACAAAATATTAAAGCCAAAAATCATACAGAATACCACAGCCTTATAGTATATTTTGCAGTCAAGTAATGCAATGCCTTCAGCTTTCTTCCTTTTGCTCAGAATTTCTTTGTTTTCTTTCTTTTTTTTTGTTATATATGAATTGTAGGATTTTTCTTTCAAAGTTTTTGAACAATGATGGTATTTTAAAGATTACACTGGGCAGTGCCTGTGGCTCAGTGGGTAGGGCGCCAGTGCCATATACCAAGGGTGGCAGATTCGAACCCAGCCCTGGCCAAACTGCAACAAAAATTAGCCAGGTGCTGTGGCGGGAGCCTGTAGTCCCAACTACTCAGGAAGCTGAGGCAAGAGAATTGCCTAAGCCCAGGAGTTCGAGGTTGCTGTGAGCTGTGATGCCATAGCACTCTACCAAGGGCAATAAAGTGACACTCTGTCTCTTAAAAAAAAAAAAGATTACACTGAATCTATAGATTGCTTGGGACAGTACTATCACTTTAACAACATTAATTCCTCTGATTCAGGAATATAGGATGTTTTTCCATTTGTTCGTGTCATCTACAATTTCTTTCACTAGTTTTTTTGTAATTTTATTTATAGAGATCTTTCACCTCATCAGTTAAATATATTCCTAGATATTTTATTCATTTTTTGTACCTGTCATAAATGGGATTGCCTTCTTGATTTTGTTCCCAGCTTGCTTAATATTGGTATATAGCAATGCCACTGATTAGTGTACATGACTCTGTATCCAGAAACTTAGCTGAGAGTTCTTTAGAGGAATTTTTACTCTTTTATACATGTTAGATAATATATCAGCAAAAAGAGGTAATTTTACTTCATCTCTTCCAATGTTAACACATTTTATTTCTTTCCCTTACTTGATTGCTCTGGCTATGACTTCAAGTACCATGTTGAAGGGGAGGGGTGATAGTGGGTCTACTTGTCTTGATCCCGTTATTAGGGGGACTGCTTTCAACTTTTCTCCATTCAGTATGATGTTGACTGTGGGTTTCTTATATATGGTCTTTATTATTTTGAGGTATGTTCCTTCGATGCCTAATTTCTTGGGAAATTTTATCATGAAAGGAAACCGAATTTTGCCAGATTCTTTTTTTGCATTTGAGATGATCATATGGTTTTTGTCCTTCATTCTGTTTATGTGATGAATCACACTTATTGATTTCCATGTGTCAAATCATCTTTGCATCCTTGGAATAAAATCCACTTAAGGAGGTGCATTATCTCTCTGATGTGCTATTAAATTCAATTTGCACAGGATTTTGTTGAAGATTTTTGCATCTAGGTTCATCAGAGATATTGGTCTGTCACTTTCTTCTCTTGCTGCATCCTTTTCTGCCGTTGATACTAGCTTTGTAGAATGCGTTAGAAAGAGTTCTCTCCTCTTTGGTTTTTTAAACCAAAATTATTCTTTGTGTTTTTTATAGAATGTATCTGTGAATCTGTTTGGTCCTGGGCATTATCTTGTTGGAAAATTACTAATTCAATCTCACTACTCTTAATGGTCTGTTCAGAATTTCCATTTCATCCTGGTTCAATCTTGAGAAGTTTTATGTTTTTAGGCATATATTCATTCCCTCTACATCTCCTAGTTTGTGAATGTATAGTTGTTTATAATGGTTCTAGGTGATCTTTTTATTCCTATGGGTTGTAATGTCTCTTATATCCTTTGTAATTATGTTTGTCTCTCCATTTCTTAGTCTAGCCAGTGGTTTATCAATTTTTTTTTTATCATTTTGAGAACCAAAACAACATGGTACTGGCATAAAAAACAAATAAATCAATGGTACACACAGAGAACCCAGAAATAAAGCTACTTACTTATACAGCCAACTGATCTTTGACAAAGTTAGTAAAAACATACACACTGGGGGAAAGGACATCATTTTTAATAAATGGTGCAGGGAAAATTGGATTGTCATATGCAGAGGAATGAAACCAGACTCCTATCTCTCACCATATATAAAAATTAACTCAAGATGGATTAAAGACAAGCTCTCACCTAATTGGGGGTATATAACTCACTGGGATGAAAGGCTCACCTACAACTTGAATTTTACATAACAAATGCAAACAATACCTCATATTAATCTGAAATTTTTTTAAAAAAGACCTGAAAATATAAAAAATAACAATTCTAAAATAAAACTATGTCAGATATGGGTCTAAGCAAATGTCTATGACTAAGACCCAAAAAGAAAATGCAAAAAAAAACAAATATAAACCAGTGAGATTTGGTTAAACTTACAAGCTTCTGCATAACAAAAGAAATAATCAACAAAGTAAAGAGACAACCTAGAAAATGTTTGGAAACCATGCATCCAACAAAGGACTAATATCAAAAACATATGCAAAACTCAAACAACTCAGCAAGAAGAAAAAATAGTAATTCCATTAAAAAGTAAGCAAAGGACATCCACAGATTCACAATTGCAAAAATACAGAATCCAGGATGGCACCTGTGGCTCAAAGGTGTAGGGCATCAGCCCCATATACCACAGGTGGCGGGTTCAAACCCAGGCCCAGCCCCTCTCCCCCCAAAATAAAGAACTGCAAAAAAAAAAAAAATATATATATATATATATATATATAATCCACCTAAATGTTCACTAATTAAAAATGTTATACTCACACACACAATGGAATACTATTAGCTATAAAAATGTGTTATAAGTTCCAACAATTAAGTTTGTGAACTTCCCACCATGCACTTATGTTGACAGCACTGTAGAAATAACTTGGTATGGTTTCATAACCTTAGTATATCAGTGTTTCACCATTGTGTGCATGTCAATGTGTCTTGCTGAGTGGCATTCATTATTGTTGTTGTGTGGTTTTGTGTGCCATTGCGAGAATGTCGAAGCTTAAATTCAAACAATGACCAAACATTTATACATTTTTTGTCAAACTTGGCCACAGTGGAAGTGAAATCAGGGACATGTTATTTCAAGTTTATGTAGATGAAGAAATGAAGAAAAACCAGTGTACAAATGAATTAAATGGTTTTCTGAGAAGAAAGCATCACTGATGAAGAGAGGTCAGGATGGCCAATAAGAAGCAGAACTCAAAATAATATTGCAAAAATTCATCAAACTGTACATCAAATTAATCAGCTGATAAGCATACCAGACTAAATAAACACAAATAGAGAAACAGTTAGGAAAACTTTAACTGAAAATCTTAGCCAATAATTCAGGCTCTTGCATGATGACAACACACCAGCTCATATAGCACTGTGTGTAAAGGAGTTTTTAGCCAGTAGGAAAATAACTGTATTGGGCAGCACCTGTGGCTCAGTGTGTAGGACACCGGCCCCATATACCAACAGTGGCGGGTTCAAACCTGGCCCTGGTCAAACTGCAACAAAAAATAGCCAGGCACTATGGCAGGTGCCTGTAGTCCCAGCTACTTGGGAGGCTGAGGCAAGAGAATTGCCTAAGCCCAGGAGTTGGAGGTTGCTGTGAGCTGTGTGACATCATGGCACTCTACCAAGGGTGATAAAGTGAGACTCTGTCTCCACAAAAAAAAAAAAAAAAAAAAAATCAAACTGTATTGACATACCCTCCCTACTTATCTGATAAGACCCCCAGTGACATTTTTGTTTACCCAAAGATAAAGTAAATATTGAAAGAAGAACATTTTGATAACATCCATGACACCAAGGGTAATATGATGACATTTTTGATGGCCATTCCAGATAAAGAGTTCCAAAATGACTTTGAAGGGTAGACTATACACTGCCACTGATGCATAGCGTGCCAAGAAGAGTAGTCGTAAGGTGACTATAGTGATATTCTGCAATGAGTTTATGAATTTACTTGTCAGACCTTCATATATATGCCATGGAATTCTTCTAGCTATAAAAAAGAATGAAATCCTGTCTTTTATAGCAACATGGATGGAAGTGAATGCCATTACCTTAAGTGAAATAACTCAGAAATAGAAAGTCAAATGCAGCCTGTTCTCACCTATAAGTGGAAGCTAAATAATGAATACACAGGGACATTGAGAGAGGAGTAATAGAAATTAGAAATTTGGAAGGATGTAATGTTGGCATGGTGAAAATGGGGTGTGGAATAAGAAATTGTTTAATGGGTACTATGTACACTAAACAGATGAGGATGACACAAAAGCCCACATTAACCACTAAACAATATACCTATGTAAATATGAATATATATAGTCCCTAATCAATAAAAATAATAATCTTAAAAAGCAAAGAGAAGATTCTAAAAGCAGCAAAAGAACCTAGTCACGTATAAAGAAACCACCATAATATTTATCATGGATTTCTCTGCAGAAAACTTACATGCCAAAAGAGAATTAAATAGCATTTCAAAGTGCTGGAAGAAAAAAGACTGCTATGCAAGGATACTATATCTATCAAAATTATTTTTCACAAGTGAAAGAGAAGGGATGTCTCTCCCAGACAAGCAAATACTGAGGGGATTAATCACCAGTAGACTGGCCCCACAAGAATGCTCAAGGGAGCCTTGTACCTGGAGGTGAAATGTTACACTTGCCATAATGAAAATGCATAAAAGCATAAAATTTACTGGTAAACCAAACACACAAATGATGAAGTGAAAGGACTCAAAGGGTAACACTACAGAAAACCACCAAACCACAAAAACAAATAATAATAAAAGAAGGAAACAGAATATACAAAATAACCATAAGACAATTAAAACATGACTGGTGAAAAACCTCACATAGCAATAATAACCTTAAATGTAAATAGCTTAAATTCTCCAGTTAAAAGATATAGACTTGCTGAATGGATAAAGAAAAATGATCCAACTATTTGCTGCCTACAGAAAAATGCACTTCTCCTATAAGTATACATATAGACGCAAAAGAAGGAGATGGAAAAAGATATTCCCATGTCAATGAAAATCAAAAGTGAACAAGAATAGCGATATTTATATCAGGGGGGAAAAAAACAGACTTTAAGTCAAAGAAATTTTTAGAAGAAAAGAAGTTAACTATATAATGAAAAGGGGATCAAGCAAAAGAGGAAATAAGAATTCTAAATGCATATGCACCCAACACGGAAACATCTGAACTCCTAAAGCAGAGTACTAGATTTAAGAGTGAGATAGACTCCAATAGAATAATAGCAGAGAACTTTAACACCCCACTTCCAACTTTAGACAGATCATCCCAACAGGAAAACAACTAAGAAACATTACATTTGAACCGGGCTTTAGGCCAAATGGACCTGACAAATATTTGCAGAACATGGTATCTAACAACTGTTCTCTTTTCACCAACACAGGGAACATTCTCCAGAAAAGACCGTATGTTAGGCCACAAAACAAATAGGAAAACAGAAATCATATCAAGTGTCTTCTTAGACCACAAAGGAACAAAACTAGATATTAATACTGAGAGGAACCTTGGTAACTATACAAATACATGTACATAGAAATCAAATAATACTAGGTCAATAATAAAATTAAAATCAAAACCAAAACATATCTTGAAACAAATGAAAATCAAAACACAACGTACCAAAATTTGAAGGATCCAAAAGAAGAAGTTCTAAGAGGATAGTTCATAGCAATTAATGCCTATATCAAAAAAGAAGAAAGATTTTAAATAAACAACATATTGAAGTTACCTCTACAAAACTGAAAAGCAAGAACAAACCAAACCCACCTCTGGGAACTAGAAAAGTGAGAATAAACCAAACCCAAATTTTGCAAAAAGAAAGAAATGGTAAATATCAGCACACAACTAAATGAAATACAGCCCCCTCCCCCAAGATACAAAGGATCAATGAGGCACAGCAAGGCCAATAAGAGTTGCGACCAATTTCAAACAGAGAGATAGAGGGCATTTATACCTCTGCACAGCCCTTGAGGCTTCATCTCTCTCACCTTTTCTTTTTCCTGAGAGAGACCCACTTTCAACTCTGTTTGGAAGTGCTCTAAACTTTCTCTTTGTTCCTGAATAAAATTTCTCTTTGTCACACCAAAGCTTGTGTGGGTTACCTGTGCTCTCCGTCCACACTCCAGGTTTATTTCCAGTTTCCACTCACTTTTGCTTTAGATTCTCACCGTGCCTCAGTTGAACTTTCTACCTCAGCTGAGTGATGGAACCAGGTCAACTGGTTTGGGGAACGAGGACCCCTGACTGCAACAGTTAGTGCCCTGAGGAACACAGCTGGATAAGCACCAGGACCTATTCCATAACTCTTTTGCTAAGTGGGCCCACCTATAGGTACAGTTTCCTTCGTCTTCTGGGGAGCAATTCACCTCATTTCCTGAGCCAGTCCCCATTATGCCAAAGAATATCAACGATTTTTATGTGTGGCTAAAGAGAGAATGATTGTTTTAATTATTTCCTATCTTACACGTACTCTGTCCTCAACTTTTGACAAGTTGAACATGTACATCTTTGAAAGGACCTTCTTCGGGGTTTCTCCATCCTTTTACATATCCTCATTTAGCATCCTTTGTAGTTGTTATTATTGCAGGGTTAGCTTTCTCTCTTTTTTACACATCTTAAATGTATATTTCCCCTGGGGATTCTATCTGCCAGCCAGTCTTCTGCCTCCAAATGCTCCCTGGGTGACCTCGTTCTCACGTATTATTTCAACAAGGCGCTCTAAGAAGATTATGGACCATGAACAGTCTTCAGCCCAGATATCTCGTGGAGGTTTGATGTTTATAAAACCTGTCTGCTTTAACATTTCACCTTGGAAGTCCTACCGGCATATCAGACTGAGTACATCCCAAACCAAAAAGTATTTTCTTCCCTTCCCCAGGCAGCACTGTTTTCTGGATCAGCAAATAATGTCACTCATCCATTCACCTTCCAGCAGCTCCACTTATTTCTTCTCCCCCACACACCAAACCTTGATAATAATCGATTTCTATTGGTTCACTTCCTTTCTGTTTTCCCAGAGAGATCCACTTTTCTCCATTACCTTAGCCATTATCTTTTTTCTCAATACAGCCACCTGAATTGCTACAGAGCTCCTAGTTTGGCCTGCTTCACGCTTAGCACTCAACAAAAATTGTTGAAAAAAACAAAATGAATGATCGGGTGGCTCCTGTGGCTCAAAGGAGTAGGGCACCGGTGCCATATGCCGGAGGTGGTGGGTTCAAACTCAGCCCTGGGCAAAAAAAGAATGCTTTTCCTCAAATCTTTCCCCTTTCAATCCATTCACCAAACTGAAACACTGTGGTCATACTAAACCTCAAACCAGATCATTTCATCTCACCTTGAAGGGTAACTGTGCCTTGAAGAAATAGAACCAATCACATTGTGCAGGTCAGTTTGTGAACTGACTTCTGCTTACCCCTCCAGCCTCACCTATTGCCACTGCCCAACTCAAAGTAGATCCTCCAGGATATGTTAAAAATGCACGGGTCTTTAAATCATGCCAAAACTTTTCTCCTCATTCTATTTTCCTTTCCCAATCTCATCTGAACCTAATTCTTACTCAGCATTCAGGATTCAATGTAGATGTTACCACCTTAGGAAACCTCCAATTTGCTCATACTGAACTAGATGTCCTTTTTATAAGACTCTATGGCATTCTGTTATTTCTTTTATTACTATATGCATTACACTGGAGAGTGGTCTCCTAATGACTTGCCTATATTACTCTTAAGGGCAAGATTCATAATTTATGTATCATGTCACCCTCAAGAATAGCCCAAGTCCTTGTACAGAGGAGGGTGCTCAGATTCAAGGTCCTCATTCATAGAATGGGGACATCGTCCTACCAATTTTACAGTATTGTCAGGAAGATCAAATACAGAATTGCCAAATAAAATATTGGATAACAAGCTGTATCTGAATTCGAGACACACAACCAATAGTTTTTATCAGAAGTATGTCTTATGCAATAATTGAAATATAATTATACTTAAAAATTATCTGTTGTGTATTCAAATTTTATTAGTGTTTATCAGTGTTCTATTTTATCCTAAATCTGGCAACCCTGATTAAATAAGAGCATTATATGTGTTGAAGTGTTTTATCATCTATAAAAGACTCTCAAAAATGCAAGCAAACATGAGCTCTGTTCCTCTAAAAATCCATTACAGCTTGGAAATGAATAATGAGAGAAGTTTCCATATGAGTCTTCTGGGATCTTTATCCATTACTGACAAATCTCACTATGTGAATTAACTTATTCTTCCTAAATTAAACAATATTCTTCTTAAAAATAAAAGTGCATTTCCTGGGGAAATAATGGTTAGTTCCAGGCAAATGAACACCAAGATGCATGCTGACCTCCTAAAATGATCCCTACCCTACAGAAAGAGTAGGGAAAAGAAAGAAGAAAGGGAGAGAAGAAAGAAGGAAATGAGAAAGAGATTTAAAATTGTGCTTGTAGTCAAGTAATTTCAAGAGAGGAAATCCTGGGGCTAACTCCTCTTATAATACTATTTGTACACGTATTACTCTAAGTTTAACACTCACTAATCTACACTTCCCATGTTGACTAATCTAAAGAAATTGATGAAATGTAATTTTTCTAATTACCTACTTGATTTAAGAGACATGACTAGAAAAATCCCTGGCCTAAAGGAAGCCAAGATATCTACTTTTTCAACTAACTCTTGTGTCTCACCAACCTGGGCATCTGTTTTCTCTTCTTTACAAAACACAATATTGGCCAAGTGCTGTGGTTCATGCCTGTAATCCTAGCACTCTGGGAAGCTGAGGCAGGTGGATTGCTTGAGGTCAGGAGTTCAAGATCAGCCTGATCAAGAATGAACCACCGTCTCTACTAAAAATAGTGGGCATGTGGTGGGCACCTGTAGTCCCAGCTCTTCAGGAGGCTAAGGCAAGAGTATCAAGAGGATTACTTGAGCCGAGGAGTTTGAGGTTGCTATGAGCTATGGCTCTCAACCTCAGGGTGACATAGTGAGACTCTGTCTCAAAAAACAAAAATAAAATAATGAAAAATATTAAAAAATTAAAAATGCAATACTGATTCGAGTAATCTCTACCTTCCCAAATATCGCTAACACTCTGAAATTCTATAAAATATTCTCAGATATTCAGTATGCTATAGACATTCTCAGAAATAAAGTGTAAAAGCTATATGATCTGGGGCATTGATTAGAAGTAAACCATATTAAATGAAGCTTATAACTGTATTTTTTAATGTTAAAACTATGTGGGTCTAGTCCACCCACAGACATTAGGTAAGCCTGACAAAATTTTAGTGGTAGCAGTGCTCAAAGTTTCAGTAAAATTACAGACAGATTCACACTGGTAATGTTCAGATAGAAGAAACGACACAGAAGTGTCATCCCTCCCCACCCCCTCTCCTCTTCATTCTCCCAAAAGAGGACAGAAGAGACTAATTTGGAACTGAGCTTGAATGTCACAAGTGCGAGGACATCAGACATAAGGACAATTACCAGAATCACTGGACTGGAAGAGATTTAAGAAATCGTCCCAGGCAGACACAAATTACGCTTAGTAAACTGATTCCCTTGCAAGTAGCTCAGTTAAAGGATAGATGTTCCCACTTCATACACACCAATGCCATAGGGGAGCCTCCCCCAAACATAACTAACCATCAATAAGTCTTTAAAACAGTATGTTTTTTGCTCTGTTTATCCTCCTATGTCCTTCCCTTCACCTTCACTCACCAAAAGCTCTCAAGCTCGCAGATTGCTTGGGTGGGAAGAGGAGAGAGTCTGGGAAAATTTTCTAGGGCCCAAATCCCCTGAAGTGAGATCTGGGAGTGAGATGAAGTTAGCTAAGACAGAAACAGGGAAATTCAAGAGGGATGTTTAATATTGGAGGAATCATTCATATTCTTCACCTCCTCTAAGAGCTGCCCCTCTGTCTTAACAGAGCACGGCTTTTCTCCTGCTCTATAGTGAGGGAAGCTTTAACAGTGAACTGACATCCTCCTAAATGGTGTTACCCTGGGGCCACAGTGACCGGTCCAAGTGGCAAGTGATCCGAGATGGGCTGGTCATTATCCTCCTTCATGATTTTCTAAATTAGAAGGAAGAGAATAGAGTCTTTAGCTCTCTGGTGGCAAAGCAAGGGAAATGTCAGGCAATAAGCTATTGGCAGGCACATTCAAGGCCACGTGGAAAAAGTGGAACTGCAGAGAAAAAAAAATGCAGCCAACAAGCAGACAAAAGCGGAGATCAGAGGCAACTGGAGAGAGTTCTTGCTGGATTCAAGGCCTGGTTCCAATTGCATTCTTGCCCTTCCTGGTTTGCTCGATTTATATGAGCCAATAACTCCTCTCCTTTTCTCTCCCCAGGTTTTCTCACACTGAATCTCTTCCAAGAACCCTAAATTATAGCATTAAAGACTGAAGAAACGACACTCTCAAAGGCAAGGAGCAGTGGCATAATCACTAAAATGCTAAGAAGGGTCCCTAATTCCTGCTTCTCCCCGTAACAGTGGAAAGACGCGTCACATCATAATAATCCAGGCAGAGAATGCTTTTCTCTGATGATTTACAGCATCATTAATTTGGGAGAAGCCTTTTAATTAGCAGAATAGAAAAGTCTGAATCAGAGCAGGAAAACTTGGATAAGCACAGTGATATATTTTGGTATTGATTATATGCTCATGAAGATCGGATCTGGCATTTATAAATTAGCTATTGAACATTTCAGCCAATTAAGGATCAGGAAGGTGGGGCTTAAATTTCCCTGCTCAGTAGGCAGAATTATGAACTCCTCCACAGGCCAGTTGCTAGAGCAGCCTTTCCCAGACCGTGTTCTAAGAAGACAAGAGCTTTTCCTAAGCCGATGTGTTCATGCTCACACTGGCTTAGGAAACACTGCCTCGTGGAGCCTTTCTCTGGGAGGTTCACAAATGCACATTAACACATAAGAACAGTATCAGTAAATAAATCTGCTTCACTTGGTATACCAGCTAAACAAACTACTTCTACAAGAACAGATTTGTTTTATTCTTTTCAAATTTATTAGCAAAACCTAAAGCAATGTACTCTTAAGGTGAAAAAGAAGTATACTGCATAGAAATGGACAGAAGATTTTATGGGGTTACACCTACTCCCTTGTCACAGAGACTGGATGGTGAATTGGATGATAGACTCCAGTGCCAGGAAATCACAGGAAAATTTTGAGGAAGTCCAGGCACATTTATTTTCTATTGAAATATATTTTGTTCCTACGCTAGAAGTATTGTAACTTATTGGCAGTGATCAATTGGATATTTTATCACACCAGATTTTTTTAGAAGCCCAGCAGCCAGATGGAATGCATGAGCCACATTGGCATTAGTTTTGGCCCTGGATGAGAATTAGGAAACAATACAACTCATTCAGGGCAGCACAAGGAGCTCGATTTGACAAGAGAGTGGGTGCAAAGCTAAGTAAGACAGGCTAGCAGGATACCGGACCTGGTATGCGGCTGAAGACAAGGGCAAGGACACAAGATGAGGTGAGTGCTGACCACTCCTAGGAAGCCGCGAGGGAGAATCAGGGATGACTAAGGAGTTTCTGGCTGGGCTCCCGGCCCTGTGGTGGACCGAAGACCAAATGAGCAACTTCTCATTCCTGCCAGAAAAAAAAAATATATCGGAATTATCACCTTCTTGTTCCACCAGCTTCTTTTCCAAAGTCCTGCCTCGGCATGATGATTCTAGAGCACCAAGGGCATTTAAATCAGCACAAGGTGACAGAAACAAGTGCACACGAGAAACCTGCTTGTTCACAGATAAGCACATCTACTCAAGTGTGAAGAATCGTTTAGAGCCATTCGAAACCAAATGAACTGTCTATACACACTGGGTGATAGCCAGAGATAAAAATTGGAGAGTTAGTCTCCTCCCTCACCTAGGTGCAATAAATACAAAATTAAATCCACTAGCAGGCACGTAAGATGCCTTTAAATGACAAGTTTGCTTTGACAATGTGGAGGATAAAAGTTTAATTTTCTTCTGAAAAAGGGTCTGTCATGTGATAGCTAGTAGTTCTAAATCCTTAGAAATAATTATAAATGGTACATAAATAGATTCAAACAACCACATAAATAAGGATTTAAAGAATTCGTGAGCTGCCAACTCCTACTAAATCATACATAATTTGGCAATATTTTAATAATTTGACAGTACTATGATACGATCAGTGTTTCTAGAATAAATCGTTTCCATTTTTTACTACTGCAAACATCACCCAACGCGTTTCACTAATCCTACCCAGCAATAGGAAATTCTGTACTCAACCATGTCCAGAATTCAATAGAGTAACTCTAGGGTCAACTCTAGGGTGGAGGTACTTTCTTTATTCTTTTCTAGACAGGTCTTATGAATATGTCTGATAAATAATTCTATCTTTTTTTTTAAGAAAATTATATTGAGTTCTTAGTTATTTCATCTTCGTCTCCAAATTGCTTACACACTCCCGTGTTGCATTTCCTCCAGAGTTATCTGGAATTCCTAGGGACTAAATGACAGGAGTTCTGTTTTGTTAAAGCTTACTTATGAATTAGGTATATGTGTGTCTTTCGTTAAGGTTTCAGTTGCTTTTGACCTGCCACTATTAAGAATTTATCAGAATAATAAATTCTTTGTAAATAATTTCACTTATTTTGCTAGGAATGCAGATCTAGGAATAATCTATTCTTTCCCAGCTCTCAATAAAATAAAACATATAATGGCATTAAAGATAATTTGGATATTTCACTGACTTTATATTTTGGCAATGTTTCATGCCTCATTTGTTTGAAAACTCATTACATTAGTGCAAGACCATGTTTTAATGCAATAGGTTCAGACTTATTTTTCCAAGTAAGTTGAGCCCTGCTTATTTTCTGTACTTTCATGCTTGAGTTAATAAATTGCAAAGTTTTCCTCTTCTGTTTGCTCTGTTTTCCTTTATATACCATTTGTTGGAGGTTCTCAATTTTGAAAGAGAGGGAAGAGATGAAAAGTAAATTATCCCCTTGGGCTTTTGAAATAGTTTGCCTATCTACAATCTGCAATCTCAATCATTTCATCTATATTATTGAGCCTTCAATTTGTGACAAGTATATGCACTAAAACTAACATATCAATGGGAAAGAACCAAAAATCAGTGATTGGAAGAGTGCCAGGTGAAGATAGCAATGGAGATTGCACGATCTCAGCAAAGTGTAATCCCTGCAGGAGTGAGGGCTTGGAAGCTGGTGAGGCAGGTGACTTCATCAGACCACAGCACAGCCCTGGAAAGGTCAACAGCCCTATGGCAAGAATGTTTTACCAAGTCAAGATGTTCCTTGACCTTCCTCATCATCTAGCTTCATCATCCTTATAATTATATTACACCTGAATGTAACTAAAACATACATTTTCTTAAAAAGAAATTACTGATCATGATAGATCAGAGCTTCATCCTGGTAGGGTTGCTACTCTGGCCAGTGGTCTTGCTCTCCTGCACTGTGGAGGCATTTGAAAGTCATCTTCATTAGGAAAGTTTCTGTGAACACACACATCGGTTTTCTTTCCTCCCACCTCCCTACCATGCTGGACCCATGATGTATATAGTATCAGTCAATTATAATACAACATAGACAAAGCCTGAGGACATTATGCTAGGGGAAATATGATTTCACTTACATAAGGTACCTAGAATAGTCAAATTTACACAGACAGAATGTGGAATGGTGGTTGTCAGGCAGTCAGGGAGAATGGGGAGTTATTATTAATGGGTATAGAGCTTCCGCTTTACAAAATGAAGAGTTATGGGGATGGATGGTGGTGATGGCTAACATTAGGAATATATTTAATACCACTGAACTGTACACTTAAAATGGTTAAGGTGGTAACTTTTTTGTTATACTTTACCACTATTAAAAAATAGAAAAATAAATTAATCACATGCTTTCTTAAATATCTAAGCTACTCTCTCCTCTTTTGTTAACTTTCCCGCAGCCCCACACTATCTCCAGCCTTCATCTGCCCCACAGTTTGCGTGAGGCCCTATAATTGCACCCTCAGCTCAATGCTCTCACCTCATCCTGACCACAGTAAAAGGTATGGTAAGATCCCCATTCAGCCAGTGATTGCATCCCACCTGTTTTATTCCTCTTTACATTACCAGGCTTTCCATGTAGTTGACTTTCTTATCTCCAATAAGATAGCAAGTCCCTCCAATATCGCCATCATATTTATACACGCAATAGTGCCCTGAAATGGGTGTGCGCTCAATACAGTTTTGTGCATTTGTTTATTTCCATCATTTTACATAATCACATAGATAAAACAGACCACAAAATTTTGCATTTTTCCTTGCCATTCTATCTTAAACTCACATCTATCATCCACATTCATATTCTTTCTCCAAATTACACTTTTCCATGAACATATCAAGAACCAAGATTTCAATTTCACCACCTCTCAAAAACTAAGATAATTTGACCAGTCCCTAAAGAAAACTTAGAAACGTCCTCTCCTTTCAAACGTCTCAGTGATGCAGAGAATTTTCCTTCTTTCCCCATACAGTCGTCTTTACTAAACTCATGCAAATCTCCAGTCACTTTTATAACATTTTGGCATTCTTCATAATCCAGGACCCCCTCCCCCCATTGGAAGGAAGACCACTAAAGTATGGTAAAACAAAATTTCACTCAAAAGTTTGTCATCAGCTTCATACTGTCATGTCCTGCCTGCTGTGGTTCAACAGCACAGCACAGCAGCAATTAAAGATGGGCTGTGGTCAGTCCAATGTTCAAGAACATGGTCTCTGGACTTAGACAGCTCAACTCAAATGGCAGCTTACTATCTGTAGGGGATTGGATCAGCTGCTTAGTCCCTCTGTGCTTCATCTTCATTCATAAAATGAAGCAAAACCTATAGAGTTGTCATAGGGATTAAATGAGATACAAATGTACAAAGCACTAAGCCTAATTCTGATACCAAGTAGACAATAAATTTTTTTAAACTTTAAAACAAGAATGGAAATTGAGCGAGAGTTTCTAGGAGGAACTCAGTTGGGTATCAGAGGCAGAAAGTAGCTTCATATGTAATACCAAAAAATTCCACCAGATCAAAGATGCAGCCCTCAGTCGAGGTTCCCCCCAAAATTACTTTATTTTTAAAATTCTCAAACAATTTTAGCCTAAAAAGTGCCTTTTATGATTTAGTTTTTTACGATTATTTTTAAGTGTGTTTTTATATGCATGCCTATACATGGTACTGTGGTAAACCCAGTTTAATACAGGATTTCTATTTTCTGGATAAGGAAATGATATCTCAGTGAGGTTAGTCCGAATTGTTCCTGTCACTAGTAAATGACCCTCACAAACTAGAGTTGTCTGAAAACTCGTCCCAGGACTCTTTCCACAACACCAATCTGAGTCATTTAAATCACTTTCTTTCCATGGATAATAAGGGAAGGGAAGAGAAGGCGAGGCAAGGCACAGCAAGGAAAAAAGAGTTAGAACCATCAATGAAAGGTAAAATATGATATTTATATTGCCTAAACACATTTCAATATTTATTCCATGGAAATAAAACTTTTTTTTTTATAGACCAAAAACTTTTTTTTTTTTTTTGCCATAGCATCACAGCTCACAGCAACCTCCAACTCTTGAGCTTAAGCGTTTCTCTTGCCTCAGCCTCCCAAGTAGATGGGACTATAGGCACCTGCCACAACACAATGCCCAGCTTTTTTTTTTTTTTTTGGCCAGGGCTAGGTTTGAACCCACCACCTCTGGCATATGAGGCTGGCGCCCTACTCCTTTGAGCCACAGGCACTGCCCGCCCAGCTATTTTTTGTTGCAATTTGGCCGGGGCTGTGTTTGAACCAGCCACCCTTGGTATATGGGGCTGGTGCCCTATGCAAATAAGATTTAAACTATAGAATAGGCTTTGTAGTCAGCAACTCAAATAACTTGAAGATCCAGAGTCCCAAGAGCTGTGCTGGCCAAAATGATAATCACTAGCCACACGTGGCTGTTGAGCACTTGAAAAGTGGCTAGCTCTGAATGTTGAAATGGTAACATTTTAGAGGTGTTGAGTTAAATAAAATACATTATAAAAAGTTAGTTCCCCCTGTGTCTAATTTTTATGGCTACTAGGAATTTTTTTAATGCAGCAAACATTTTATTCCTTTGGGGCTGAGCTGTCAGAATCACCATAGTCTGCAAATGAGGTTCCTTCCCCATACCTGTGTGCTCCAATGCTCTTCCCTGTTGCAATAACACTCAAGTTAATATGACTGAGATGTAACTCTCTAAGGCCAATTAATCAGTAATGCATTTGTAAGAAGCAATTGTCTCTCATCATATATCACTTCAGTAAAGCAGATTGGTATTTCTTTGTACCTACTACAGCTTGGCAGTTATTGTAGCCCCAGGGAGTAGCGTTTGCACAATATGTGAGGGACCAATATGTCTGTTGCTAAAGTAATTTCTTTCCAGTTACCACAAGCAATATAAGACAATGAATGTTAATTTTTTCCCAACTATCATCATGAAGGAAAGTAACTGACAAAACTGAGTATTTTACAGAAAGGTCAAGGGCTGTTAACAAAGTGGCAGGCAGTTACTTGGTATCTGCATGGCACGGTAGTCTTTCTGAATAGTCAATCAAGAACAGATTGCTAGGAACCCTGTGAAGTTCAGAGGGTAGGTAGAATAGAAATAGCTTGTGACATTTTTACCTGCTAACTTAGCACTGAAATGTTCACACTGTCAAGTGGGAAATTAATAATTATGCTACTTTTTACCACCTAATATCTGTCAAAGAGAACAAAACCATGTCAAGCAGAAGCAAAGTACAGAGATACCATCTCTTGTCCCTCCATAAAATAGCATATAAAAGACAAATTCAATATCTTCCCCCCAAATTACTAAATGTATAGTACCACTGTAATAGAACAAATTAAATTAACTTAGTATTCAGCCTTCGGCTATATATCAAGAAATAAATTGTCACATTAAAATCTACAGAGATTTGAGTCAAACAAGGGCGAAAAATCTCAAGTTTAGAAACTTTTGTAACATAGACTTATCCTTACTGTATAATACTTATATTCTCACTAATAAGTCAAGTTTCCTACTAGTTACATTTCTAGAAGAACTGAAAACATCCATTGGTTCAGATTATCTATCGACACCTGAGTGTTGGGGCCACCTGTGTTTTGGCAAAAAGGTGGATTAAGGTAGTATCCAGCTTAAAAGGTTTAATTATAGCCTCTTAGGTTTTTGTGAAAAATAGACAAATTTATGTGTAGAGTATCACCTATGTGATCTGATTTGTGAGCCCCCAGAAAGATCCCTTCAATAAAAAACATTTTACCAGCAGATTCTGAAGTCTCTTCATTAGTAATCGTCTTCGGTAACGTCCTTGCCCCCGTCAGCAGTATTTCAGGTATCAAACTAAATCACTTACTTGTTAGGGTGGTTGAATCAGGCAGCCTTTTCCTACTCTGGAAGGAAGACAGGAAGGAAGTAAATATTAAAATCTACAAGGAATGTGGTACCATTTCAGAAGGGTGAGAAATGGGAAGCAGAAAGGACCAAATACTAACAGCGTGCTTTGATATTTTTCTCAGGAAAAGAAATAATAGTCTGAAAAGACGGCTGAGTGGTGGTGGGGGTGCTCCTCAGACTCACCATATGAATCACGTTAAAGAGGAGCCTGTACTTTGCATTCATCATGGGCTTAAACCCCAATAGATCATCCGTTAAGTCTGTAACGCTACATAATTTTTTTAAAAATACTAAAGAGCTTAATGTTGGAAAGGAAATTCACTTGGGCAACAATTTCAAGATGCCAGGAGTCTGAGAGTCCTGCTTTTATCACTCGCTGAAAAGCCAATAAGTCTTAATTGTCTCTAAACAATCTCCAGCTGTGTAACCTTCTTTCCCTGCGTGATCCTTATAAAACAAAGGCTCACAAAATAGTTTTCTAAGCACTATATTTATGCTTGGATTTAAATTTCAATTACAAAGAAAAATTCTGTCTGCCATTTGATGCAAATGCATTTGAACACATTTAGACTATAAAAGTAAAACCTGCTTAATCCTCTCATAAACTTAGTAATTTTATAAAACCCATTCTTTCATACACATAAAATGTGGATGATAATCAGCATTCTAAACAGTATCCTGTTAGAAACGCAAGATTTCATAATATTCTCAATGTTTTCTCTTTCCACTTCTTATAAAAAGCAGAATGAAATGTGCCCCCCCACCATATTTTAAAAATAAAAAGAGATTTATTATTCTATGATTTCTGATTTCATGAATCTACTGTTCTACCACTAAGGGCACTCAGAATTCTATTTTATACTGTTTTAATGCAACAATATTTCCCTAGGCCTACCTAAATTCATTTATGACATAACATCTGAAAATTTTAAAAACTACAAACTCTTCTTTTCACTATTTAAAACAATCAAAGCATCATGGAAATCTAATAGCCCCTCAATTCTCCCCCTGATCTTACATCAGAATGAGGATCTGGAGCACTTTGGCTGGAAATCGTTTTCTACTATTTCTAGGTCCTACCAGTCAATAAACATTCCCTGTGTAGCTAATGTAGAAAGATAATTCCAGGAAAGAGGGGAAGAATTTGCATCATCGGGTGGAAGGAGATCGTATCCTTCATTAAGAATGACATTGCCAAAGAAAAAGGATATGACACAAATTTTATCACGATCTTTAAAGACTTAAATAAGAACAAATCCCTATCCCCACATTCACAATTCAAATCAACTCCTATGTTTGAGACAAATTTTCTTTCCTCAGCACTCTCTCTCCTTCCCCAGGACAGGAGGCTTTGGGAATCTTCAAAGCTCTAAGACTGTTCATTAACATCCATTGCTCCTGTCTTTCCAAGTCAACAGGGCACAGGGTTTAGATGAAGTGATAGGTTTGCAAAAGTCAGTAGTGAGGAGCCAGGAAGATTGAGAATGAAGAAAAAAAGAGTTTTATGCCAAATCCTTTTTTTTCTTTCACCATATATTCTTCTAGAAATCTTAGGTTGGTGGTAAAGAATTACAGGATTTACTCGTATTCATATTTTAGGGAAGTTTTCTGAATAATGTACGGGTGGCATGTATAATAAAACAGAAGATTAACAAGCAATCTAAAAATAGTATGTTTTACTGCCTTGTTCAGTATTTCTGAGGAGAACACAGGCCTGCGTTCTTAGAAGTCATGGAGTTATCTTTGCCTAAGAATTAGAATGCATGAGGAAAAATTTGCCATTCACTAACTGTATAACAAAGAAAATTCTGCACATCATGCCAAGACATTATGTAGTAGGTGGTGTTAACATGGGAAGCTTTTATCATGAGAAAGTTGAAACCCCATTACCTCCTAAGTTAATAACTGCAACCTGTAATAAGAAGTTCTATTTTAGTAGAGCTTTGTATATTCTTAAAAAATGAGAAAAGACAATTTGTCTCCCTTTCTCTGAACGGGGTCACACAATGAGTTGCCATTGCTTTTTCCTTTTTTATTCTATTCCCTCCAGAAGAGAAGGCAATAATAGTCCTATAAGGTTGACTCCACATGAACGGACTAAATTCGCAAGAATGAAATTTTTTTCATGAGGAAAAGAACCTCTCAGCACTGCAGGCAGAGATTAATATCTGGGAGTAAGTAGACCACAGACCATTTGCTAAGTTTTCTTTCAAACGTTGTCTGTAAAGAATGATTTCAACAAGCCATAATAAAATCCATCTTTTTAATTTGTAGTCACACCATGTAAATCAGGCTTTTTATGGAAATGTATCAGTCTCTCAGGAATTATTAGGGAATTGATGGTATACAGCTGTTTCCAACAGTGCAGCTGAGAACTAGGCAAGCATGGGGCCCATGCACTCAAACAGGACCACCTGTTCAGGCCAGGTGAGGAGGGGGGGAAGTGCTCACTGCCAGCAAATGTCCAGCTACAGCAAGGGACTGATGCCATGAGCCTCAGGGCACATGTGGTTCTCTGGGTTTTTCCATAATCTTTCTCCAAGAAAACACAAAAGCCCTCAAGAAACCTTAATTAACTCAGCCTCGTCAGCTCTTCAAACCCTCTAATACCCTTTCTGGAGCATTAGGTACGCTGCAGGGCATGGGCATGCCTGGACATTACCATGACATGATTTACTGTTTTTGCTTCAGGAGTATCTAAACGTTTTCCTTTTCTGTCACACACTGGAAGAATAAGTGTTGTCTTGGGCCACGAATTAAATACACAAACACTGATGCAAGCTGATGAGCAAAAGAAAAGGTTTCTGCATACTTTTCTTGATGTTTGACACCACAGATAAGCAAAACAGTCTTCAAATAATCCTTACATGGACAGTAAGCCAAAAGTTAAACACCCCTGCAAGAATGTAGAAAACTTTACAGGCATAACTTTACAGACTCTAACTTTACAGGCATCTCCATACTAAGACCCCAAAGGGAGGGGGGTTTACTGTTCGGGACATCAGCAGAGCCACAACAATGAATTGAGCACACTCTGGTAAAGCACGTCACTGCAACAATACTTGAAGAATCTTTACTCTGAAGCTTTGTTAAGAACAAGAACAGGATAGGCTCAAAGGAATTTCTTGCAAGCGTTGGAACTTCTAGGTTCTTGCAATGAAATAAGCTATGTGCATTTACAATGGTTAGCTCAACTACAACTTCACAAGCAAAATAGAAATAACACCCATAATAATTACATTTTGGCCATTAACTGCCAGTCATCTTTCAGGAAGACATTGGTAAAACCCTGTCATTATACAAACTTAGGATAATGTTCCTGCTATGTCTATCAATAAGACATTTTTCCTCTTTTATTATGCTTTTTTTCTAAAACTTAATATTACCATTAAGTACTCAAAAAATATCTGTCCAAAGCACTGGAGAATACAGTGATGTAAAAGATATACATAGACAAAATGCTTCAAACTAAAGTAAAATAAGATGTGCCCACCCATTCTGGTTAGATATACCTTTAAATGTGTCAATAATATTTTAAAAGAAAGAGAGAAAAATGAATGAATGAATTGGCCTGTAGGCCCTCATTTCATCTAGTCTGCTTCCCACCTCCTGCTGCCCCCTCTTGGTTCTCTAATCCCTTCCCCTCTTGATAGGCTCCTAAGGTTTAGACTCTCCATCTGTGTTTTGACTTTAGCACTTCCCATCCCAGGATATGACTTGTCACCTTCTTGCCTACCACTTATGATGTCACCAAAAGATAAAGGCATCTAGGACATAACAACTCACTGTGTCCCTTTGGGCCAACTGAATAGAAGACTTTTCTCAGTTTCCATGTAGGGAAAGGACTGGGCAGAAGACGTCAGAGTGAGAAGTTTAATGAGACTGAGAAAGCCAGAGGACATTGGTCTACTAATCTTGCCACCTAATGGCCAACCTCCATATTCACCTTAGCCACAGCCTTCCCCCACAACTTCCTAGTTCTTACCCCATTCCTGCTTCCTCAGAAGGTTCCATACTGAGATTGGGAGCTGCCCTAATACCAAACAATTGTCTGCAATACTAAAAATATATCAAACCCCAGACAGCCCTATTGCACCCAATATGGGACCTGGTTGCTATGTTATCACCTTCTAATTTAGGATCCAGCTTCAATCCAGACTAACCTGAGATGCTAAAATATGACCACCCCACTGATTTCAATATCACTGAAGCCCAAAAGTCCAGCTGTTATACACCAATCATGCAGTCAGAACTCTTTGCCTCCTTGTATACTGTGAATGACTTGCTACTTCTTTCTGACCTAAACCCTCCAAACTTCCCACAAAGTCAGTTTCCATATTCTTGGATCCTTCCATTGTTAGTTACTTGCCTTTTCTTCCTGTTGTGTCTCATGGAAAGTCAACAGTATTATAATAAAAAGATTAGGAGAAAGTTGTCTTTGTGGAAACTAGGTTTTGGATTTAATATATACAGTATTTCTCAATGATAACAACACGGTTTGGAGATGGATATCCTTTTGAGTAAAGTCAAGTAACTTAGAGCTTAATGTGTGACAAGGGTTTCTACAAATTCAGAGTTACAGTAGATGGGAAGATAATGAGTCTGATGCTAGAGTGATCAATAGGTTCAGAGACATGGCCAAGAGGTTGGTGGGTGAGGTAGGCAGAATTCTAATATGGTCTTTATGTTCTCCACCCCCTGGGGTTACTCCCATGCTTATGTTATATTACATAGCATAATCCATTTATAGATGTATTTAAGCTCACTAATCAGTTGACCATAAAAATGGGGAAATTATCTAGGTGAGTCAAACCTAATCACATGAACTCTTTAAAAACTGAGAGTTTTCTCCAGCCCGTTGCAGAAGAGGAAATCAAAGAGCAGATGCATGAAGAGGATTGGTGTATAAGAAGCTAGTTCTCTGTTGATAGCCTGAAGGAGGGAGACAAACGGAAAGAACCTAATACAACCTTCATGAAGTAAGATCAACCACTTTCCGACAGCCAGCAAGAAAGGGACCCGAGTTCTACAACTGCAAAGAGTTTAATTCTGCTAACAACAAAAATAAGATTGAAAGCACATCATCCCCCACTCCCAGCCCCAAGCCTCCAGAAAAGGGTCCAGCCCTTCCTTACTTTGATTTTGGCCTAGTGGAACCCTGAGCAGCCACCTGATTATGCCCACCTGGACTGTGACATACAGAATTACAAGTTAATAAAAGCATGTTGTTTAAAGCCACTGACTTTGTGGTGATTTGTTATGCAGTAATAGCACACTAATGCAATGGTGAGAGAGACCAAAATAGAGAGAGGCTAATATGAGTGAGTGGCATGGGTCTCACAGGAAAGAAGGTGGCCAGGACTACAGATGAGTCTAAGTGGTATTGATAATGAAAACCTTCATCCTAAGGTTTGTGTGTTGTATACATACATGCAGATGTTATGGATCATCGTATATTTAGGACTATCAATATAACTGAAAGCAGAAAATTAATACTCGATATTAAGATAGAGAATAAAATTTCCCTTATCACAAATTTTTCATTGTTATCCATTAATTTTTTTTTTTTTTTTTTTTTGTAGAGACAGAGTCTCACTTTATTGCCCTTGGTAGAGCACCACGGCATCACACAGCTCACAGCAACCTCCAACTCCTGGGCTAAGGCAATTCTCTTGCCTCAGCCTCCCGAGTAGCTGGGACTACAGGCGCCCCCCAGAACACCCGGCTATTTTTTTTTTAGTTGCAGTTTGGCCGGGGCAGGGTTTGAACCCACCACCCTCAGTATATGGGGCCAGCACCCACCCCACTGAGCCACAGGTGCCGCCCCATACCCATTAATTTTTAAGAAATAAAATTGAGAATGATTCTTGAGACAAGATGGCTTACTAGAGGCATGTCTTGCCAGATTGTCCTGGAGGGAAAGATAGGAATTCTAATGAAGGAAAGAGGAGAAGAAAGGTAGTATAAGTGTAGATCATAGAGAGAGGTGCCAGAGCCTGTGGGGATCTCGCAGAGGAAAGCTGTGAAGCTGAAGAGGTAGAAGATAAAAAAAAAAAAACCTCACTCTCTTGGTGAGTTTAAAACCAACAGACTTTAAAGCCAAGTGAAAGGGTAAGGGGGAGGATCCCTCTCACTCTTCCACAAGCATTCAGTGGCCTAGTGGCCACCAGGATAGCAAGTTTCTTAGAGGTTTTTCCACCTCATGAGCCAGGCACGGTACTAAATATCATGGGTAAAACTTGCATGATCCCAGAGCTTGGACACTCATGTGAGGCTTCCCTCCAAGGAAAGTGTCATAAAAGCCTGGAGAGCTAACTTTCTTCCACATGTACATTTACTTCCCCCATCCTCTTATCCACCCACTGCAGCCAGGAAAGCAATTTGGGCCAAGAAATTTGTCAGGTGGTCTCCTTCCAATAGTGGGTGCATGCTATAGGATGATGGTTCCAGAGAAAGGGGCAACCCATGTATTTCTATTTGGAGAGGGGGTCTGCAGTGAATGTAGAGTGCCTGATTCAGGATCTCCCTTCTTGACAGCATTTTACAGAGTCACACACCAGAAGATCAGTCAAATGGCCTAGACTCAAGCAGGTTGCTGGGGACACAGTGGGGAGCTCTGTGAGTTTGACTCAGGTGGTGAGGAAGCCTGTGTGGAAAGATACAACAGTGGAATACTCTGGGGCTCTGGTACGTGGTAGACTGAGAATGTGCCCATCCTCTTTGCAGAAAAACTCCACTGTTTGATTACAGTTCTTCAGTGAGGAGCTGCGTAGTCTGGGTACCATAGCAACCAGGCGTGGTTCATTCAGGCATTGGGCTGACTGGCAACAGGGACCCTCCCCCACCCATTCTAGCTGAGAGAGCAGTTTGTTACAAAGAAGTAGGCAAGTGGTCACAAAGCTCCAACAGGCACATGCCTCAGGCTGGGGCTTCCACAGAAACTAAAACACATGGCCTTCCCTTTGGGGGCCTGCAGCAGATCTGGGGTACCCAATTTTGGAACTCCTTTCTGGATGACATTTCACAGAGTTGCAAGCCAGCAAGTCAGAAAGCACTGAGTCTCTCTCAGTGAAAGTGAGAGAGCTGGGCAGTCAGATTATGAATCTCTGCAAACAGATGTTCTGGTTGGGTGAGGCTGCCCAGCCCCTCCCTGGCAGCCTTCCAAAAAAGCTGGGAGATTTTTGAACCCCAATAAAGCAATTAATTTACCAGCTTTTGTGGAGCCCAAGGGCAAACTCACTCAACTTATACCCACCCAGTGTCAATCCTCCATAGACTGAGGGAGAGAATAAGGACTCTGGAAATTCCAGAACCCACTCACCACCTGGAGCATCAGTGTGTACCCCCTGGGGGAATAGTGTTGATCACAAAACCAAAACTGCAGCCTGTTCCTTCTGGCAAGCACCATCTATTGAGAGGGAGATCAATGAACAAAGCACTTCTCAACATTTATTAACATAATCATACTGAAGTGAGGTCAGTTCTCACCCACAAGTGCCACCTCCTTCCTCCATTTAAACTGGGCATGCCAATACAATTCACACTTCTAAGAAGACCACTGGGATCAGAAAGAGGAAAGGATTTCAAAGGCCTCCATCCTTTCTCATCAAAGAGACAGAGAATCTACCCACACACATAACTTACCACTGCTACAGCCTACAGACAACTACCAACTGAGAAAATCATCACACTAAGTTGGTCCATAACCAAGGCATCTATCCAGAACCTACATTGCCATCAAAGCACTCACATCAAAGAAACAAAGGCAAAGTTTCTTTCCCAACATATGCTATAAACTCCCCTGGACAAATTAGGTGGGGAAAATCTATCTAAACAAAAGAAAATCCAAAATTAAAAAGGAACAGCTACTCTAGATGAGAAGGAATCAGTATAGACACTCTGGAAGTATGAAAAACCAAAGAAAAATGTTATCCCTGAAAGGGAACACCAGCTCTAGTACTGTGTACTAAGTAAAATGAAAATATTGAAATGACAGGTAAAAAATTCCAAATATGGATTATAATGAAGCTCAACAAAATCCAAGATAAAATGGAAAACTAACTCAAAGAAACCAGAATAACAATCCAAGAAATGAATGAAAAATTCACTAAAGA
>CAUYQV010032239.1:0-49654 GCA_963574575.1 Galagoides demidoff
GGTGCCTTTGTCTAAAAGTTTTAGGGCACCAGCCCCATACGCTGGTGGTGGTGGTTTAAAACCCATTCCAACCAAAAAACTGAAAAAAAAAAAAAAAAAAAAAAAAAAAAAGAATCTCTGCTCGAAAGGACAAGTCTATGGAAAAGATATCAGACATAGCTAATTTTTGCTGTTAATCTAACTTAACCAGTACAGATGGTGAAGTTTTAACTATCGGGTATGGTTATGTCTCCCAGATAAGAAGATTCAAGATGGATAATTTCCACATCCAACCAATGCCAGATTGGGTGAATTGTTGTTTTCACTCCTCCTCCACTTACACCAGGATTAAACAAGTGTATGGTGATGCTTCACCTCCAACAGCTCTTTTCTTTTCTTTCTAATCTTTTTATCACCAGGTCTTCCTGAAATGTATCCATCTTGTGTTGTCATTAATCAGCAACTCTCCTTAGGTTATAGTGTTAGAATATAGCCTTTTGGAGGCAACATTTTAGCACAAAGCACTTAGTTACTGGTGGGCATTTGAGACCCTGTGGTCAAATGCTGAAGGAGATATGTTTGGGTAGACCTGCAGGCACCTTGGACTCACACTCTGGACGGCTATGGACACTTTCCCTGGACAGGACTGGCTGGGATCTTTTACAAGTGTTTCTTCAGTCTTAGTACTGACTCTTCCCCTAGCACGCTCCATTGCCTCGGGCAGATTTGTTAAACATTTTGTGTCTCAGTTCCCATCTCTGTCAAATGAAGTTAATAATATTTACATCACAGGGGTTTTGTGAGGCTTGACTAAGATTACATATGCAAAGCTTCTTTAAAATTCTCAGCAGATGGTACGTAGCTATATTATTAATATCAGTGTTGTTATTGGTATTCCTGAACTTGGTAAATTCCAAGGTTATTTTCAAATTTAGAATTCCCAAAATCCAATATAATCCCTATGTAACGATCTAAAGTGATATAATTTAAGGCTTTTGAGCTATAGAACATAAAATTATTTTTTCCTCCCTTTTTATGAACAACTTATTCAGCATCTAATATTTCTAATACCTAGAGCTTTTTATAAGCCCTTTTACTAAGAAAACGAATGACACAATTATTCTGAAAAGTGAAAAACGGCTTTAACTTTTTGAAAAATGCAATCAGGTTAAACACATTCACTAAAACAATTTAACCAAAGGTACAGAAAAGCAGAAATTCTGCAAGTCTTCCCCTGTAAACTTGCATTTTATGGAATGTAATTATTAAAAGATCCACCAGACTTTCTCCTTATGTTCTTAAAATGTATGGACCATTTGTTTCCGTTTTTGGCACTCGTTCTGAAGTATTTTTAACCAGCAGCTGCAAATCCTAATATTTGAGAGGAAATGCATGCCTTTGTGTATTTGCTATAAACACAGTCCGGCCAAAATGGGCCATAAAGACTCCATCATCTGATCCTCTCCAGCTCAAAACGCAGGTTTAATCTCAGGTCTCAGCCTACAACATTATGCAGCTCGCTCAGTCAAAATACAGATCCATCTGTCTGCTCTAAGATAATTCAAAATTCTTAGTAAAAGACCAAATGGACCGAACTTCTTTGGAGGGACTGGATTCAACTACTCAGCTAACTATTCATCATCGGCTTGGCACATGACAGAGATTCCCTTGTTCTTTATTTGCAACAGTCTTGATTTGCTCTATTATCTTGAAATAGCAAACCTGGGACAAGAGACATCAACCTGTGAAATATGAACACAAAAAAGAAAAAACCTGGGAGAACAGTATTTGTTTGAAAGTGCTACACTCTGGAAATTGTAACAGAAATACTCTGGAACACATCAGTCTATGGTTACTCTTCCAGAAGATTGGGGGTAATATGAAAGCAAGGCTGCATAAGCTATCAGGAAATGTGAATCCCTCCTCAGAAATTCTATAACAATCTCAGTCACAGAGGCATTTCCCTCCTATACCTCTGAGAAAACCCTCAAGGTTCAACTTGAATAGCATGAAGGCATAGCATGATAAATGCATTATTAGCAACTTTTAGTTACCTTTATTTGTAAACTCAAGTAAAATGTTGAAAAATAATTTATCGTAAGACACAAGTATACACATACAAATACAAGTCAGGGCCGCTATACAAAAATACATGGAAGGCATAGATAATCCTTTCACCATTTATAAATTTGAAAATGAAACGAGTCTCATACAAATTTAAGAGAGGCTTTCAAAATGATTTTTATATAATTAGTGATGAAATACTTAATGAAACAAAGTATTTTATTAAATGTAAGCATTGGATGAAATAGAAATACAAGTTTAGCAGATGATAGTCCAAATAGAGCAGCGTCAAATCAAATATTTCTATGTTGTCCTTTCTAGAGATCAGAAAAAAATGGGGTTTAAGAAACGTCTTGGATACCTGCCAGAAGGGTGCTATTTCTATAACCTAGGATTCCAGTTTTCAAACTGCAAGAAAGAAATGACATGAGACACGTGGAAAGGATGTAGGTTCTCAAGCCCAAGGTGCAGAGATACTAATTGAATATGTCTTGAGTTAGGCCGAGGAATCTGCACTTCACCAAGGCCACTGTGGAGAACTACTGTTCCAGGTAAACCCAGGTAGCTAAGTGTCTCTTCTTCTCTAACAGAGGGAATGTTTGTATAATTGAAAGAGGGAAAAAGTAGCCAGAAGGAAGAAATGTGATTGGACAAGGGGGAAAATAGTTCCCTCTGCTTCTAGGGGCCAGAGAATAGACTGGAGAAGGGTGGAGAATGAATACTGAGAGGCAAACCTGAGATGTAGACAGGCTGGTAGGGGGTCTCTCATCTTGTACCTGTGATGCCCACGAGTATATGGCATGGCAGCCAGCCAGAGTCCTCACGGTAGACGACCAGGCCAGCCCTCTTCACTGTCCCTTCTCATGCTCTTCCCTAGCTCCCTCCCTTGCTAACTGGTGCTGGAGACCCAGCAGCCTCTCCACTTCCCCCACACCTTACCTTTCATCTTCTCAAAGGCCCTTCCCTGACCACCCTGCCTAAAACCACAACCCCTGCCAAGCCCCACTGACACTCCCCATTCTCTTCCTACTTTATTTTTCTCTTCGTCGTGTGTTGCTACCTTCTATTCTTACTTACATTGTTCGTTTTCTGTATCCTCCCATTAGACTGTGAGGTCCCGATGGCCAGGATTTTGATCTGTCTAGTTTGCTGGTGTATCCCCTGTACTATGGTACCTAGTCCATGGTAATGGCCACCACACTGGGTTCAAGATAATCCCCATTCAAAAATAGGACATGGTGAAAATTTAGGGATGGAAAGGACTAGAAGTGAAGAAGATATTTGCTTAAAAACATTTTTTTTAATCCCTCTGTGCTCTTCTAGAAAAAAAAGAAAAAGAAGAGCCAAAGTGTGGGAACTTTTTCAACTGTTTCAAGTATATTTATTTTCTATTCTTTCACAAGGGTAAGCATAGGTAGTTATTGTTTAACCCTACCGAAAGCTAATAATTATGTTATGTTAACCTTGGGGACTCAAAAACAGGAAACATTTTATCAAGGTGCACGGATTCATAAGTAATATTTTAAAAGGTTGTGTGAAGGGTGTTAGGAGAATTGTTTTTAAACAGAATGGTGCGAAGGTAAAAGAAAAATCTGTTATTTAGTGAAAGCACTAAAAAAAAACTGGAAACCTGTTGTTGGTACACTACTTCTTTTGTAGTAGCATCACAGCTCACAGCAATCTCAAACTCCTGGGTTTAAGCAATTCTCTTGCCTGAGCCTCCCGAGTAGCTGGGACTACAGGCACCTACCACAATGCCCAGCTACTCTTTCTTGCAGTTGTCATTGTTGTTTAGCTGGCCCAGGCCGGGTTCGAACCTACCAGCCTCGGTGTATGTAGCTGGTGCTGTAACTATTGTACTACGCTATTTCTTTATATACATGTCTAGACTTGATTATTGGTTTTTGAAAAAAAAATCATTACAGCAGTAACGATAAGCCTTAAGCAATGAAAAGAATCACTGTAATTAACAATGGCAAGATTCCCGCCTCATGCAGAACGTCTTTCTTCCAAGTGGCCTAACCTGTAAGAGTTAGAAGCAGGGAGGGCCTCACCAGTTCATTTCCAAGAGGAAGAAAGGCCTTGCCCCAACTCAAAACCTTTTTTCTATTCCTCTTCAATTCTTCTTCCTCAGCAATGTTCCTTTGGATTTGTGTATCATGCTGAACTTTCTTCCCAGAATTAAATGAAAATACTTCTAAATTGACTGCAGTGATAAGTAATGGCTGGTGGCTTTCCAGCCATCTCACGGAGTAGAGAGCTGAGGTTAGGGGAGCCTTGTTCAAGGGACAGACTTCTGACATTGGGTGCTTGGACTTCCCGTGAGAGGTGGGTGAAGGTGAGGAAAAGCAGGATTGAAATTGGAAAAAGGATGAGTAGAAGGACGTGAGAAATGCTTCTGACTTTCTGTTTTATACCATGTACAAGAGATAAGTGACTCTCAAAGCGATGTATATCTCCAGATGTCTCCAGACATCCCATTCCAACATCTTTGAAGTTCAAAATCTCATTATCAATAAGTTAACAACTACTATTACATCCATGCTGTTTCCAACAATATTTCTTGCAAAATACTCTCATTCTCTCTCACATACCTCTCCCTCCCTTCTTGCCCTTCTCTCTTTAACACACGCACACACCCCACCTATAGAAAGTGTGTGCTCTCATCTCTGACTTCTTAACTGTGCACCTACTCTGTACCAAGCACTGATCAGTGAATTACATCGTTAGCTAATTTAATCCTTACAACAACTCTAGAAGGTGAAAACTTCTATCCCATGCTACCAATGAGGAAAATGAGCCAGGAGAGGTCAAGTAAATTTCCTGAAATCACATTTATTTATCAGAGAGAGTAAACCCTCTCTGGTCAGGTCTTACTAACTCTAAAATCTGTGCTTTTCACCATCATACTATATGGCCTCTCCACAACCTACTGCATGTCCAAAAACAATTGTACTTGAAACTTTCCACAACTTTTGTTTGTTAAATGAATAATAACATAAATTAGAATGCCTGAAAAACCTACTGCTTATGACCCTATGAATGAATTTCTTTGATTGAATTAATATTTTGGGCTATTTATAAAACACCATCAAGTCCTTTTAAGGACAAAAGTAGCAAATATTTTCATGCAGTCTTATGTAATGATATGCAATTTAGGCCTAATCCTTTCAGCCCAGAGACAGAAAACTGACACTCCAAACAAATCTCATTGTATTCTTCTGTGCTGCCATAACAAGGTATTTAAAGGATGAAATTCTGTCTGGCAGATGGATTTCTTGGCATCACTATACATGCATCACAAAAATTGTTTTGTTTCAGAGGATTCAAACAAAATGCCTGACATTTCCCAGTAGATATTTTCATTTATAAACATGGTAACTTATTGGGGGGGGGGTGTTAAGGGGCAATAACAAAGGTTTTTAAGGCTTTTGTTCTGTTTATAACTTTGTATGATGAATAAAAAGTGCGTTTACCAAAAGTCCTGGCATATAATATTCCTATAGCTGTTCTGTTCCATGGGAGAAATGTCTCTGTATCAAGCAATGCAAGAAAATTAAAATGCTTTATTGTACTCAAACTAATGTGGAACTGAGAGAGACATTCAGCAGTACGCCTGTGGCAAAGCTGCTCCCTGGACAGAGTGTCTGCACGGCATCCGCGGGTCTCCCAGATCACTTGCTTGCCGTGTGTTCCTTGAGGCTGCTACGAGGTTATTATAACCCCAGTATTCCTGGAAGAACTTGACTCTTTCTCAGAAATGCACATGAAGGATGTCAGAGTCTTGAGCCTGGAATACTCAAAGTATGGAAAAGACCAAGAGATGAACACTGGGGTCAGTCCTTTGCCTTTAGTAAATAAAGGCAAACGCTTAATTCACTCAGGACAGTCAATGGTAGGATCTCTTCTCTTCCCGAGACCTCACGTGGTGTCTCACTAATTTTAGCATCACCTGCAGAATTTCTTTTCTTTCCTTATCAAAATCCCCTGATTGCTAATAGATCATCCCCTATGTGCATGGCACTGGTAATGCATAAGAAAGCACAACAGTAAGGCCTCTTGTAGTGGGTTTTTTTTTTTTTAATGGGTATAAAATTCTTAGACATTTCTTCCTTTGAGAAGTGAATATGCATTCCCTCTGAATCTGGGTGAGTCTGTAACTGTATTGACTAATAAAATATGGGACAAATGATGCCATGGGATTTGCCAAGCTAGGCCACAAGAGGTGATAGCACTGTTCCCTTGTTCATGAGAACATTCACACGGTGGTTCTGAGTTGTCATGTAAGAACTCCAATGGCTAAAAGTTACCATGGAGTGAGGAGGTTAGGCCATCCATATGTTGAGATCCCCTGTAGACACTCTGGTTGACAGCTGGGCTGAGCTCCCAGCTAACAGCTAATGTCAATGGCCACCTGCAATAGTGAGCCTTAGACGCTCAGGCTAGTCGAGCCTACAGTAGCCCTGGCTAGCATTTGACTACAACTGAAGAAAGACTGTTGGTAGGATCTGCCTAGCTGAGCTCTTCCCAAAATTTGTTCAACAAAATAATGAGGAAAACAAAATGAATATTGTTTTACACAAGTAGGTTTTGGGTGGATTTACTATGTAGCAATAGTATTTTCTTAGTACTTGGAAGTAGGGTATTTCCAGGACCAGAGAACTTCAGAGAGGCTATCTGTAAAGGCAGAAAGAAGACTGAGATATTATTGGAGGTTAGAAGATAAGAGATCTTGAATGTATAGTGGTGGAAAGTTTAGAAAATCTGTCACCTTTAAAAATAGAAATGTATCTAATGAATTAGAAATGTTCTTAACTGATCTAGGCAAGGATATTTCTAGTCTACATGTTAAAATTGACAACTAATTTCTTTTAGCTACATATAAAATGAAGGTAAAGGGATATAAGCCAAAGATGAAATTATTCAATATTTCAAGCAGAATGAAAAGCAAATAAAAATGGAACAGAATTTGCTGTGTGGGGGAATAAAACTGTTCCCTATCCCTAGTCTCTTACAAGAGAAGACTCTCAAAAATAAGAGAGAGTCTTGGGGCAAGGATCAAATCCAGAAGGCTATCAGAAAACATGGTCTCAGGATAAATAAGAATTTGCCTGAGTGATGACAAATCCCTTTCTTAAGATGTTAGAAAGATGTAAGGTTACTTCTTATACACTCTTTCAAAACTCTTTTGTGGATTTACAAAGACCCCCAACTTTAAATAATAGCTCCTCTAAGAGTCTTAAAGGAATAGTCCTTATATAGCAGCTTCATAAGGACCTCAAGCTCGAGGTCTACTCTAACATCAACTGTTCCGTTTTTGCATTGGGATGCACTGTTTGAGATCAAATATTTTAAGTAGAAATCAGGGTATCGTACTATTACATGAGTCCAAGACACCCCAAACTGTAGATGAGGGGTTCTTTTTTTAAAGACGTTTACCTTGATGGACTATAAAATATAGCATTCTTTTTGGAAGGAGAAGTACAGTTTGCATGATCAAAGTTCCCAACTAGACTCCTTTTATTGAGACACAGTCCCCTGGACACTGGACGTTCGCTAAATCAGTTATCAGGTGAGCACAGGATCCTCCGTAGAAGCTGCTCACTGGTGAACAGTAGCAAGGCACATTTTCGGGTAGTCCAGTTCAGCGAGTAGACACTTTAGTTTGAAGACAGCATGCTGTGTGGCAGTAGTGACAAGTTTAATGGGCAAGGGTGTGAAAATTAACAGAGTTTATGGGGTCTGGCACTAGGAGGTACACATGATCTCAGTTCCACCAAGGCTCTGCTTCCATGAAGAAATACTTGACAGCATCAGAGAGTTGCTGGAACTTGTCAATTCACTTGCCCACCATGCACCAACAGGAAGGAGAAAAGTTCTCTGTAAATGTGTTAATACTAGAGTCTTTTGCAATAAGCCATATGACAAGGTGCTATTGAACAGTTTGGAAAGTCAGGCTCAGTTGAAGCATGTTATTACAAGAGCAACTTACAGTACAGCTTTATTAGAGAAGCTTTAGAACTCATGGGAGATCTAAATTCTCCTTATTAGCAAAGCTTTATTCAAGAAGAAAAGAGAGAAGGGTGACAGATGCCCTTATGGAACCAAACCAAATGGTCGAGTTGAGCTGGTGGTTTCAGTTGAGACTTGGTGAATTGAAGTTGATGATGCCAGTGTAACAGCCTTCCTGGTAAATCACGTTCCCTAAGGTGAGGTCCCAAGGAAGGGTCTCCAGCTCCAGCTCTGCCCTGAAACCAAGAAAAAGTGGGGAGCTTTAGCGAGAGCCTATGTCCATTAATTGACTTTTAGTTTATGAGACCTGATCACAGAGAGAACAGCTGTGACCATTTAAATACAAACCACCTTTCATTCAGAAGGCACCTAAATAATGTACATTCAAGGAAATGCAGAGGATTACCAGGCAAAATAAAAGTATCTCCTCCTCCCTCTTCAAATCTAGTTATAAAAAATATGGGTGTTTTCTAGCAAATGCCATGTGCTATGGGGATATTTCATTAGCTATCTGGAAATTAAGGTTAAAAGAAAAAGCAAGAAGGAACCAAGGAGATACGTCATTCCCGTGAGCAAAATGACCCATAGACATTCTGTTCCATAGACATTCTGTCTCCTTGCAGGAGGCAGAGATCACGTAGATAAGGGCTGAAAAGAACAGAAGCTGATGCTCTTTTCCTTGAGTGCAGGCTGAGGCAGAAGTAAGCCCTGATTCTGAGATGGGGAAAGATGCTAGAAGACACTAGTGAGAATTTACTTTTTCAGGCCCTATGCTGTGATCTTTAATCAAGGGACAGCTGTATAGCCTCCAGAAACCCACCTACCATAAGAGACATCATTCTGACATGAGGAGTCCCTGCCTGATTATACCGGGGCAGTGTCAGCATCATGGGTTACTAGCACTGTGTACCCAGTAGCCAAGTGATAGGGCAGAGCCAGAAATAAATACCTCAGGCCTAATCCAAGTTCCCAGGGAGAAAAAGGAGTTCTTTGGGCTCAGAGGAGGCTGAAGCTTGGGAACTAGAGGTGAATTCTGTGATGCCTTTTCACCCATACTTCCAGAAGAGGATTTGTTTGGAACCCGAGCAAGCATCTGTGTTTCCCCCCTCAGTTATGCTGTATTAATGCTGTTGTGCGCCACCCAGATCCCCCTTTAAAATTAAGGTTGTCACTCTCCTAGATGACGGGAATTTGGGATGCTGAGGGCTCACAGCAGTGTTCTACTTCAGCAATTACCCTTATCTGTAGGAAGCTGCATCACCCAAGGCGGTTCCCTCTCCTCCTGGGGTGCAGAACACATCCAGTGCCTGAGTAATACAGGAAACAAGTTTGTCCCCCAGGCTTGAGTCAGAACATCTCTGAAGGGCCACTCCACGATCAGCAGAGACTGTTCTTGTACTTATAATACAGCACTGGCCGGCGTCCTTTCTCACGTGTTCTGGAGTAATAGTAATTCCCTTAACTAATTAATTAAGTATTTTGGTTCTAAACTGATGTTAAGATCAAGTTTTTGCTGGATGTTATGAACATCAAAATTGTGACTTGATCTCTGGCTTGAAGCAAGTTTTAACTTATTGGAACAATAAACAACTCAAAAATACAGGACTAGGGGTCCCAAGTATAAGGTGCCTAAGGCATTTATTCACCCAAAGTTATGCATCCACTCTGTGCTTTGTGTAGCAATATAAAGACCAGGCAGATGTGAGCCCTGTCCCTAAGGGTTTCAGGGTGTTTGGAGGAGGGAAGGTACTATTTCTGACAGGAGTGTCTTCATGAGACTCCACTTGTTTATTTACTTAAATTCTCACTTCCTGAAAGAATTGAGTGGGGTCATAAAAAGTAATTAAGCATTTCATGGAGGATTGGGATGTGGGGTGTGATGGTGGGGGAGACAAATTCCAGGTTGAAGCACTAACATGAAGGCTGTCAGGAGAAGACCACTTTCTCACAATACTTGTTGATAGTCTTTTGAAGTATAGCATGGGGAGAACGTTTGACAAATGGAGGCCAGAAGAGGAAGGTAAGGAATTCTGGTTTTGTCTAGTAGAAATAGTACAGATGTGTTCCATTTTGAATATTATATTTACTGAAGATGTTATTGTCTAGTTCACAATCTCTTTTACTCAGCTCCTAGTATTGTTGATGGTGATATTGCAATTGTTGTTCTTGACATCCCCATTTTCTGATTCCCACTTCCATTTGCCTCCTCCTTGGCCAGGTCTGTCATCTCTCTTTATGAAATATTAACTGTTGCTTTGGCATGGTGGCTCACACCTGTGATCCTGGCATTTGGGGAGGCTGAGTGAGAGGATTGCTTGAGGCCAGGAGTTAGGGACCAGCCTGGGCAATAGCAAGACTCTGTCTTTATAAAAAAAAAAAAAATTAAAAAAAAGAAAGAAACCAGAAAAATTAGCCAGATGAGATAGCATATACCTATAGTCCCAACTACTTGAGAACTGAGGCAAGAGGGTCACTGAGCCCAGGAGTTTGAGGTTGCACTTAGCTATGAAGCTTTGGCACTCCAGCCTGGGAAACAGAGTGAGACCTTGTCTCAAAAAAAAAAAAAAAAGAAGGAAGGAAGGAAAGAGATAAATGGAGAAGAAGGGAAGGAGGGAGGGAAGAAGGGGGAGGGAGAGAGAGAAAGAATAACTGTTCTTTTAAATTGACAAGTTGTAGGGTGGCTCATATACAGCAGTAGACATCTGGTCTGGAGTTTGGACTGTTGCACTATTAGCCCACTGAGGGGGTCCCTGTAGATAGTAGGGGGCCTCAGCCTCTCTGCAGGCAAAAGTTTGGGCAATGTGCTTGGCTGTCTATTTTGTGTCAAAGGATCTCTGATATAAGAATATATGCAGACACATTAGAACTGACAAATGGTTTGGCTTTTTGGTCAGGGGCCTAGAAGGAAGAGTTAGAAAAATAAGACCAGGAGGTCTGGGGAAGAGGCATGTAGATTTACCTACTGGCATGGGAATAAGGGACGAATAACTTTGATTTAATTCCCTCTGGAGAGAATCTACTATTGAAGGGGCTCTAAATAACCAAATAGAATAACTTAGCCTGTTGGCAGTAGATGTCCTTTGTCAAAAGCCACCTCAACATTTCTAAAGGGTTTACACAGAAGAAACTATGGAGGAGGGTATGGAGGCCAAGTGTGGCTGAATGGTAGGGACTTCTCCTCAAGGCAGACATAGTTATGGCTATTGACAAGCCCCTAACATACCAGGAGCAAGACTAATGCTGATCCTCTAATATGTCATCATCCTTGGGGGAAAACCAACTAGTCAAAGCTGATTACATTGTGTCCATTCCACCTTAAAAAGTAGTGATTGTTTTGAATGTGATTGTCAGGTATTTCTTTTATATGATCGCCTTGCTGCCCAGTACACTCATAGACAGCACCATTATCCAACGACAAACCAGATGTTATATCTACCAACATGCTATCCTACATAAATCACATTGGACCAAGCAATACATTAGCTGCCTTAGTCCATCCAGGCAGCTATAACAGGACTCCATAGACTGCATGGCTTATAAATAGAGAGACCTATAAACAAGAGAGAGTTCTCACTGGTTTGGAGGCTGATAGGTCCAAGATACAAGTGTCAATAGATTTGGTATCTGATAAGGGCCTGTTCCTGGATTGTAGATGGCTTCTTGCTGTGTTCTCACATGATAGAGTGAGGAAGCTCTTTGGGGGTCTCTTTTATAAGGGCATGAATCTCAGTCATGATAGATCTGTCTTCCTGACCTAAATATCTCCTAAAGGTCCCATCTCCAAATACCATCACATTGCAGATTAAGATTTAGTTTGGAGGGAACACAGAATGCAGCATACAGCAACAGCAAATGTGGTGTGACAGCAGGGACTGGACCATGAGATTCACTGATCCTGTCATATATCCTGCTGTCACCCACAAGCTTCCAGTCTGATAGAGCGATGGAATGGCTTTTTGAAGGCACGTCTAAAATGGCAACTTAGGGCAGGAGTGGTGGCTGACACCTGTAATCCTAGCAGTCTGGGAGGCTAAGGTGGGTAAGTGCCTAAGTTCAGGAGTTCTAAATCAGCCTGAGCAAAGTGAGATCCCATCTTCATGACAAATAGGACCACTAGCCAGGGACTTTAGTGCATGCCTATAATCCCAGCTATTCAGGAAGCTGAGCCCAAGACTTTGAGGTTGCTGTGAGCTATAACACCATGGTACTCAACCCCAGGGGGACTGAGTGAGACTGTCTACAAATATTAAAATGGTAACTTAGAAATTATACCCTATGAGAATGTGGAATCATTCCCCAGGATGAAAAGTATATCCTAATTATTAACCATTATATGATTCTACGTTTCCCAATACAGAGAATAATCTGAGAACCAAGGGTTGCAAGGAGAAATGATTCTGCTTATTATCATTCTCAGTGACCCATATGGGAAATTTGTCCTTCCAGTCTCCATTCCTCTAGGTTCTGGAGGTTTAATGGTCGTGATTCTCAGAGGGGTGACACATCCAACAAGAGTTCCACTAACCTTTAGCTATGGATACCATGTGGTTACTTTAGGTTCTTTGCACCAGGAGTCTAGAAGGCTAAGAAAATGCATGCTATCCTTCCAGGGATAATTAAAAGTATTAGGCTCTTGTTACATAGTAGAAACAGGGAAAATATATTGGCTCCCCATAGAGCCCTCCCCCAAGGTAAGTGATATATATATGTAGTATAAATATATATGGGTCCTGAAGTTCACAATTCTTTATTTTAACCATAGCTGCATTTTTTTTTCTCAAAATGTCTCCATAGTGCAGATGACAGTTTCCATGTTTTAAGGTTTGCCTCACAAAATGGTTTAGTTATGAAACCTACCAAAAAGTGATTGACCTGGAGACAAATTTAGGTTTTGATTTCTTTAAAGGGCCCAAATTGGCAAGTTTTTTTTCACTGGTATCATTTTCCAGACAATAATAAACTAACATGCTATTTAAATACGCCTCAAAATATGGAATACCATCTGGAAGTGCGTTTATCAGTGTGTGGGCTTCAGACTCCCTGAAACTCCAATAGAATGCTGTGATGAGGCCCACCTGCATCTTCAGGGATTTTCTTTCTCTTTCTTTCTCTCTCTCTTCGATGGAGTCTCATTCTGTTGCCCAGGCTACAGTGCCATGATGTCAGCCCAGCTCACAGCAACCTCAAACTCCTGGATTCAAGCAATCCTCCTGCCTCAGCCTTCTGAGTACCTGGGACTATAGACACCCACCAGAGCATCTGACTAATTTTTTTATTTTTAGTAGAGACAGGAAGTCTCCATTTTCTCAGGCTGGTCTCAAGCTCCTGAGCTCAAACAATCTTCCCCCTTCCACCTCCCAGGCATGAGCCACCATGTCTGTCCTGTATCCCCTAATTTTCTGATCACCCTATGGTTTCCTGTTTAAAGCATTGTACATTTTCTTCTTTCAGCTTTTAAAAGTTTAATTCAGATTGACTTCACTGGTTCTGGGAAGAAGTTTCACAAAGCTGTATTCAGCCCTTCATTATTTCCCAATTAATTATTACCTTTAGAACGCTTTAGGTATGAGAATTTAAATCATCAAATTTGCCTTCTGAGATGCTTTTCTTTCCAAAATAAGTGTTTCTTAAAAGGATACTGTAAAAATAATGACAGTCGTCAAACAAAGCAGCTGTTTCTTTCAGCAGTTCTCTCTGAGCTATGAGAAACAATTTTACCTCTATAATTACATCACAGACTATTTCAAAGCACAGTTTTAAAGAGAGCTGGCATTCCTTGTCCTGAAGATGATGAAACATGGGCTCAGTTGTACAGAAACATGCATTTTGTAAAACGATGGCGAACCTACTTTTTAACAAATGCACAAAACTTGAATGATGGCCAAATGCCAACGATGCGGTTTGAACAGTTCTTACAATTTTACCTAAGTATTTCTTTGGAAATAGAAGCCATGGTCCTCTGACCCTAAAAAGGGACTAGTCCCCTTTTATTATCTGTGACCACCACTATCATTAATGCCACATGACCGGAGATTTACATCCATACAACAATTGGTAAGATCAACAGGTAATATTCACTTACCTGGTGTTTATTGACACTCTATGAGTAAACTACTCTGTGATATATCTTATAAGAGTAGAAAAGGTGAGACATGGCTTTTATCCTCAAGGAGTTTGTATGTAAATAAAAGAGACAAATAACTGTTAAGGATGAATGTCCCCTTAAACATCCATTTTATCTCACTGTAGCAAACAGAAGTGCCATCTTAGATGATGTTCACTAGAATCCCAAGCTCATCTTCACGGCCATATTGTCTCATTTGAACCCTATCCCATTTCCCGCGCTCTCTTTTCTCCTCCCACCTCCCACAGACAGACACAGGTATGAAGCCTGAAGATTTACTTTTCTGATGGCATAAGCAGCAGAACTTACACACGAGTACCTTCCTGAGGCTCTTTCTGTGCTAAAAATAAAATAAATTGTGCTAACACAGCTACCAATCTCATGCACCATTCCCCGCAAAGTGTTGTATATATCTGGTCTCATTTCATCGTAATATGAGACAACAGTAGTTTACTAAAGGGAGAAATGAAATATAAAGGCTGTTATCCATCATTTCAAATATCCCATTAGTTATGAGGCTGGCATTGGAATCTTGTTTTCCAAAAGGTCTGCCCAAAGGAATTAGGCTTTATAGATAGTTTATAATAGTAATTAGAAATTCCTCTTTATCTTAGAACAGCTACCCTCACTGCAGAAATGGCCTCTCCATCCCACCAGGCAACTGAAAAAACAGTCATCAAAGAGTTCCTGGGTATGCAGTATCAGGAAACAGTCACGGCTTCACATCCTCAGCATTCCAGCTACCCCAAAGCTAGGAAGTGAGGAGCAGAATCCCTCATGGCCCTCTTTCCTGCCAGGGGCTGAGAACACAGAGCTGATATCCAAGAAGCCAATCGTGTATACAGTTTGGATTCAAAGCCTTGGATTCCGGTTCTACTTTTCCCATATCTTTTTCTTTTGTAGCCCCACAGATTTGTAAACCTAATACACCACTTTCCCCAGCTGCACTAACTGCCTCTAACTCTGAGCCCCAGCCTCCTTTCAGAGCTCATTTTTATTTTCTTTTTTCCCTGCTTGAATCGCGACCCACAGGAACTGTATTAAAGGGCCGAGGCATTAGGAAGGTTGAGAACCAGTGTTCTAAGCCTTTATTATGAAACAAGATGGGGAGAGATGGGTACTGAGAGAGAGAAATAATTTTAAATGTTACAGTACACGCTGTCCTTTCAGTCTTTATTTACTTTCCACATCTTATGCTCACTTCTGACTGTGAAGGGCAACCATTTCCTTGGTATATCAATCAACCAAAACAATACATCAAAGCTCTAACCATGTTCCAGGAACTGTCTAACACATCATCTCTTTAATGTCTAGAGAAAATACCTACTGAAAATTTTCCCACACTTCATACAGACATCCTTCTGTCTTGATATGCTGTGCTGGTATTGTTAGTCTTATAGCTTTCACTACTGGAAATTCTACTTAAGAAAATAAAATGGAAAAAAAATATTTCAAACAGGCTTGCGTATTCATAAAATATAAGTATTCATAAAAGTATTTATAAAACAGCCAGGATATTAGCCATGATAATACCTTCCATGATTTCATAGGACAATATTGTCTTCAAAGTTATCCTGAAGAACAATAGTGAACGAGATTCTAAATTCTCAAGTTAGCATTCAATGAATACACATATTCAAAGCAAGAGCTGGTGAAAGGGTGTTTGTCTTCATAGAATTCCAAGTCCAAGTCAATTATGTTAATAACACCAAAGCTTTTATAACAAAGAAATTCTTATTCAACATCTGCTTTCACTAGGAAAAAACCCAGATAACAAATTCGAGGGAGCAATAGCATCACGCCTCATTACCTCCAAGGTTAAGAAATTGCAGGTGATTCCCTATAAGCCAGTAAGTTATTTCCAACTCAAGCCTGTTCTTGTTGTAGACTTTATTTCATTGCACTGAATCCAGGGGTGATCCAAAATCCCACATTCAATGGCAAAGTAAGAAGGCAGGACTAAGAGGAGGCAGCTCGGTTTTTCTAATTTTTTACTTCATGTGCACAGGCTGATTTTTTTTTAAATTAAGTAACAGCAGGTTTTTCTGTACGACGATGTTGGCAATGACTTCTCTGAGAATAAGACTGCTATCTGAGGTGTAAGAAATGATTCTAAATTCCTAATTCTTTTTTTTTTGCAGTTTTTGGCCGGGGCTAGGTTTGAACCCACCACTTCTGGCATATGGGACCAGCTCCCTACTCCTTTGAGCCACAGGCACTGCCCAATTCCTGATTTTTTACTTTTTTACTTTTTTGAAACATTTCTTCTAACCAGTTATTTTACTTTGAAAATTCTGGTTTTGTTGTAACATAAATACCACTGGCAATTATCTGTGAAATATTTCCGAGAGCAGAGCTGGGCTTCATTCCTTAAAGTCGTATCTCCTTGAGATTAGGAAAGGCCAAACTCAGCATTTCTCACATCCATAGATGTCATTCTTTTACTACCCCTGAGAGATAGTTTGCTAACCTTTCTGCCAAGATTCAGTCAAAACTGGAGAATAAATAAGAACTTTGAGAAGAGAAGGCGGAGGAACAAGGACCAAGTCACTGAAAGCAGTGTTTGAGTGCAGGCCACTCCGTGCCCGATATTACAGAGCACCCCTGAACGATAGTCCCAGCATCAGGGTTTGCTTAGGTTACAGTATTAAGATGACCCACCACAGGACAAGGTGTAGAGTTTACAGGGTTCTAATAATTCAGTCCTCAATGCCATGCTGAAATCAGCACACGGTAGACGCTTTCAGAGGATCCCTGGCTATAACCTAAGGGAGCCAAAAGCATGAGGAATGTGGAGCAAACAAGTAGATTTCGCTTAACTTGTTTTTACAAGTATAGAAATTCAATTACAGAGCTTCGTGTGAGCCTTGGCCTGACACAAACTCCAAGTCTACCTTCTAAGATGTCCCCAGCTCAAAGCCACATTATGCTGAAAATGGTTTTAGTTTCATCTTTGGGTGACTGTTCCCACACGACCTCTGTGTTGGTGAGTTGTTCTGTCAGCCCATTGCCGCTCCTTCTTTGATAACTCCTCTTTCTTCTTGCTAATTTTTCATTGCTGTTTCCAGAGAATGCTGTTAATGCTGAGGTCTTTAATGTCTCCCTTCTAGAACCCCCAACAGTCTAGTCTACAGTCAAGTCTGGGCTCTTGTCTGCCTCTGTAGGTATGTCTATACCATGTACCACAGGAACAGTGTACAGGGCCCTGCGTGGGTCGTGTGGCTTACTTTCCCCAGCTAGACTGAGGGTGTCTTAAAGCAGAGTCCAGGTCTTAGCATCTTAATTATCCTCTCAGTGCTTGTCCCATCAGCAGGAACTCTGGGAGACAAACCATGCTTTCCAAGTGCCCAACCACTTCCAGACTCTAGACCTCCCAGCACACTGCCCTCCTGCGTTCTGCTGCTAGAGAGATTTCACTCCCAACATGCTCTTCCCTTAGTCCTGTTTCCTCCTGTGCAATAAGATGCCCTTCTCCTTAGAGCTTAAATGCTAAGTATCTCTTCTAATAATAATTTGCATGATTATAGTGCTTTGCCAGCAGCCAGCTAAAGACAAGGCCCCGTTCTATCTAAATGTTAAGATAATGACTGAGGATTATGACAAATCAATATTCAAAAGATCTGGAGATGTGTAGGGATTTGAAATCCCTAAAATTACATAAGGTCGGTGGCCAAGTACTCCAGCTGGGTACAAGCCTGGATTTAGTTCCCTCACCCTGAACATGCAGCACATTGCCTGTTCTAGTTACTCTGTTTTGCTGCAGAGAAGGCTGCTATCAACTGTTGTGTTGATCAAAAATGAAAAAGGTCATGCTGATTTTCAAAAGTATCAAGTGCAGGGTAGGAAAGAAAAAGAACAGGTGAAATATTATTTTTAAAAGATGGAACTGCTATGTTTGACAGATGTAAAGACAGAAAACAGGACTCTGGAAATAGCAAAGAAGACATATCAGGAAAAAAGACCCCAGTGATTTCAGAGCTAATGAAATGGATCAGAAATGGAAATATCAACATGGGTTGAGACTAATTAAAAAAACTTTGATTTTAAAAAAACCAAACATGGTAACTCAAACAGAAGTCACAGTTCACATTCATAGTCACCTTCCTACAACTGAAACATGATATTCAGATGTGTGAGCAGTGAGGCCGGGGTGTTAGAGTGAAGAAAATATGGAAATTTGTCAAAGTTTATATCTTCATGCAATATTTGCATTTACAGTAAAAGTATAATCTTTCAAGGATCTCTGAAAGAAGACTGATTTATTAAGAAATTATACTTAAGATTGAATTAAATAGTTATCTTTCTTTAAAAATTTCACATTTCATCTACAAGCAGACAGAGCCATTCTGTTGATGAGTAGGTTACTGAAGGAGTAAGATTGATTTATTATCTTTGGTTCTCATGTGCCAGGCACTCTTCGAAGCTCTTTATGTTTATTTACAGAGATTCATTATCACAAACTGTGAAGGGTCTGAGATTTTACTATATTTGTAAAATAACATGCTAGCTTGTCACAATGGCATGAATGAGACTCCAGAGTCAGAGATAGAGGATTTTATTACAGGGTGAGTATCTCTTATCCAAAATGCTTAGGACTTCAAGTGCTTTAGACTTAGAATATTTTTTAGATTTTGGAATTTCTGCATATATGAAATCTGATATCTCAAGAAAGGGACCCAATTCTAAACCCAAAATCCATTCATGTAGCATAAAGATAATTTTATACAACATTTCTTAAAATTTTGTGCACAGAACAAAGTTTTGACTGTGACCTGTCACATGAGGTCAGATGTGGGATTTTCCAGTGCTCAAAAAGTTTAAAATTTTGTAGCATTTCAGATTTTGGATTTTTTGGCTTAAAGATGCTCAACTCATACCCACATCAGTAGTAACAGCCACACATCAGTCTCTGTACCAGTTCCCTGAGGGCTGGGTAATACCTACACACATACTTGATCATGTCCCAGGAGCAGAATCCTGAGATTAGGGAACCCTAATATTTTATAAAAGGCAGTAAACGTACTCACTGCACCTTTGCCTCAGAGGGAGACATTGTCTTCATTATGCTGGACAGACAGCAAAATAGTCCTTTGCCCTGGAAGAAAACACTATCCTTCAAGGTAGTTTATGATATACAAACATATTTGAAAAGCTAGTCTGAACAAGGGCGGTCCATTTCTTTTCTCTTAAGACAAGCAGAAATACAAGCAACAAATGTATATAGAATCATCTTCTGACATCTATGAATACTATCACTAACTGACTTTATAGATGCAGAAACTAAGGACCAGAGAGGTTAAGTAATTTCCCTGAGGTCAATGGCTTGTCTGGAAGTGGCTTCGAACCTAGATAATCAATTCCAGACACTAGTGATCTTAACCAGTGTAATCATTTGCAACATGCAAATGTAAGTTCCAAGAGCTGTAATCCCCGGCCTCACACTTCTCACCTAGAAAGTGGGCCAGGGACTGGTTAGAGGCTCTCTTTGAGATCTTTTTAAGATGTAATGTGCCAAGATTCTAAGATTTTTCCCATTAGAACGAAGGGACAGCATGTGTGAGTGCATGGGATGCAGACGAGGGACGGAGAGGAAAGTAAGTCCATCTCTTCCATTGTCAATGTACATTTAAAAATTTTTATCAGGACCTTTGCATTCCTTAATTTTTATAAGATTCTTAAAGAAAAACAAGTCTTGAGTTACCACTTAGGGTATTTCTGGCCTTTCTAATTATAGCTCATGGCCAGAGTAAGCAGATACTTTATTTTCCAACTACTCCTATCATAAAACTTCCTTTTTCTATAATATGAGTGAGAATATTATCTAAGAATAAAGTGAGGGCAGTCTTCAAGCTTCTTATCCCTGGCAGGCTACCAGGCCAGCCTGTCTCAGATAGAGCATTACCAAAGAAGGGAAAGAGGAGCAAAGAAACTGCAAAAACAGTGGTGAGATAGTCAGGCTGAGCCCTCTTCATACCCCGGGGCCTCAGGAGATGTTTTTCTTGCAGTGGAATCTTGCTTTAGAACTATCAGCAGACATTGAGGACACTCTAACCCCTCGCCTGATATCAAACACTTTATCTTATCACCAGCTACACTGTGGTCACATGCTGCCTGTTTTTCAGAAAACCTTTTAAAACCTCAGGGTCTTCTTCATAAAATCTTTCCCCAGGATAATCTGGTCAAGAGCTTGCCCCACAGGGCTCAACTACAATTTAAACTATGCCTTAGAAATGTAAGCAATGCAATCCAAACACTTATACCTTCATATTAATCTAAAAATTAAAAAAAAAATCCACCGTTCGATGTAGATGTTCCTGAGGAGTCCAGACTTGAGTCTCCTATCTCTTCTGCCCATTCTCTTCTGGGTGCCTCATCTACTCCTGGGACTTCAGAGGCCACTTACACGGCAAATGACTCTCAAATCTCTAAATATGATCAACCGTGCCCTCCTGAGTTCCTGGCCCATACAACTGACACTCTGAAGTCTTCCCTGAATATACCAAAGAATTTTCAAATTCTACTGTCCAAAACGGAATTCAGTAAACACCACTCTCCAAACCTACTTCTTCGCCTTCAGTAATCTCCACATCATTTAGGCGTGTTGCCACCTACTCAGGAATCACCGAGTCCTGTTAATACTCTTTCCAAAATGTCTGCATTTCCACTGAAAACATCTTTGTAGAAATTGCTATTGATTTTGATCTCAACCATTATGTCATTTTCTAACTGGCCTCCTACAGTCAGAATTTTTTCTGTAAAATGCACATTTGATCACATAGGTTTCAATGCCTTCCCACAGAGTAATGTCTGAACAGGATAGCATCTAAAGTCCTAATATGACTCAGAGCCTCCATAATTTGGACCTTGTCAGCTCGCCAGCCTCACACTGGCTGAGTGTCCTTATTCTCAAGTATCTTCAGACTCTCACAGCAACTGTTTCCTCTCCATTTCTTAAAAACTGTCCTTTGTGTCTTGGACATCGTTTCTATTATGAAATGATCAATTTCTACTCACCCTACCGAGCTTAAAAAAAAAGTCATACATTCAAAGAACCTTTTCTGATCCCTAGACCACTATGGGTTCGTATGGTGCTTTAAGCTCGCTTTATCATCATTCCTGGTCTCTTTAATGGTAATTGTTTATAACAATGCTATCTGCCTCACAGGACTCGAAACCTGGAATGGCAGTGACCAGGCTGGAATCTCAGCATTTGTCCTACATAGAACAAGGGACTGCCTAAGAGTATGATAAATTCCTGTTGAATGAATGACCCAATAAAGGATCTGTCCAGGTGCCCTTTTCTGAGAGGGAGACTTATCAGGTATCAGTGAAGCAGCACCCAGAACTTTTAGATTGATCGTCTAGAGTTAAGTCCTCCTAGATCTCTTTCCTAGTATGTAGATGGCAAGGCCTAGACAATTTCTTAGATCCAGGCTCAAAGTGACTGCTCTTGATTTCTTAGAAAAGTCACAATAGAACAGCAAAAGTTAAGACCCTTCAGGATCAATCTTCATAGTACAAGGTAAGATAATGTTGGACTTTTCATGTATCTGTCTTACGCACTGTATTTCTTTTCTTCCATGTTTAAAAAGTAGAATTTTATAAACTATAAAAAGAATTTAAGACTGTCGCATTCCTCCTTTATGTAAGTCCTTCCATTTCTAAAAAGTTTCTTCAGGTGAATGGCAAGTCTATTTGTTCCACATCAAACACGGATTTAAATCAGGATATACAACCACATTCCACCGCCTCTGAATTTAGTCATTGTCTTGAATGCCATTGAGTATATCATAAAAGCGTATTTTGGATTAAACAACAACAGGAAGGAGGAAATGCTTTCCAGATTATGAGTTTAATTACAAGATTCTAAAGCAAATTTTTATTAAAAATCTCCTCCCTTCCTTCAGCCTATCAACTCCCGGGCTATGTCTGTGATATCTGAGGTAAATGGTATTTTCGGGAGGTCTGAGCATTGCAGTTGCTGTTTGGGAAAGAGTTAGATTTAGGTTTTCTTAAGCTCAGGGGGAAAATCAGGAAGAAATGGGGAAGCAGAAAACCATCCACTTTTCTTTCTTCCACCCAACCGCTTAGCACAAACTATATTGTATTTGTGATCCAATGATAATAGACCATGAAGTATCTGGGAGGAACCTCGGGGCTTTCCTGCCAACAACAATAGAAAAGTTAAATGATTGCAAAATTGTGATTCTCAAGAAATCAGGAATTCTACCTCCATCCTTCAATCCCATCAGAAGAGCGACTGTTTCTAGTTGGAGTGAGCCTACCTTCAGATTTGCTCAGGAAAGTCCTTGTTTGGCCTGTTGTCCTAGGTGAATTATTAATAGTAACTCATCTACTCTCAAAAAGGTCTTTGGAATATAAATTATGTGGTCATCTTAAATATAATGGTTTTTAGCATAACATCACTTCATTAGGTATTTTGTTTTGTTTCTTATTCTTCATTTTCTTTTTGAGAACCTACTATGTGCCAGGCACTGTGATAGCTCTTTTTTATTTGCAATTAATTCTTTTTTTTTTTTTTTACAAGAAATTCATTAGGTAGATGGTATCACTCTTTTATCAATAGGAAATTGTGGCTCACAAGTGTGAAGGCATTGCCTAAGGTCACGCAGCAAGTACACGACAGCCACAACTTAAATCCCTCTGAGCAGCTGGAAAACCATTCTCTTTCAATTGCAATATGTGTAAGTCAAAGTGGAGCCTTAGAAACACACCTCCACCAACCTCCTCCCAAAATAAATACATAAAACATACAGACTGAAGCGTCAAGCAATCCAGACTGGCTAGATGCAAGACAGAGGCCAGCTGACTCTGGGGTAAGGAGGCATGACTAACTTAACCAGACACGGAATAGATCATTAACTTTGACACAGTTCCATTGTCCACAGTTCCATTGTCCTGAATGTGTTTTCAGATCACTGAAAACAGTAGATGTGTCTCTGGGCTCCCTTGAATAAGGAAAAAACTATTCTAGGAGAACTTTCACTATGTGCTTCTCACTCCCTTTGTAGCTCTGGAAACAGAACGGAACTCCTCCCCTGCCCACTGCCCACTGCTACCAGCCTTTCCCACACCCAGATATGAAGAGAGATAATCAGGCCCTCAAATAGAAGTTTCCCAATTGTGAGTCATGGCTTACTCAGCCTTTGTTACAGAGAACCTGGAAGACTTTGAAATACAGTGTTGATTCTGGCAGTCTTAACTCCCTGGGCTAGTATCAGAAAACAAGTTACATGACTAATTTGCTTGAGAAATTACCTCTGTAATGAGTATATTAAGAACAAACAGCCTATGTTAAAGGAGCTGGTGTTTAATATGTAGTGTTTAACATCAGTATTTGTAAATATGCAGTTATTTCCTTGAACAGTGCTTCACAGCTAATAGATCCATAATAAATGTCTGTTATATTGAACTGAATAAAAATATCAATAAAAGTTAATACCACTATAGGGTACTTGCTATGAGTCAGGAATTATATTAACAGCTTCATGGAGTTTATTTTTTCTTTTTCTCTTTTCCTCTCTCTCTAAATATATATATATATACACATATTGTATACATGTGTAAAAAAAATAGTATGTACATTTTTACACATAATACGTAACACTTATGTATAATAAACACCTAAGTAAGACATTTAAATTTAATTAAACCAAGCAACCACAAACAAGGGTTGCTCCCTTAACATTAGTTATTATTTATGTTATGTGCATCAGAGAGGTAATTTCTGAAATAAATGAGCATGTTTCAAATTAGGGTGAGTATAATTTAGTTGTCCAGAATTAGATTAGATATACTGTTATATAATATTGTAGTATAGACCCTGGATAACCCTTATCTGAAAAACATACATAGATAATAATATAGCCTAATTATTAGGATTAGCAAGTGGATAAACTTAGATAATGCATGTAAAATGGAGGTCCTAGCATTTGACAGACACCTTTTAATTAGTGATATCTTCTTTTGTAATTACAGTGAGACTTTGGATATAGAAAGATATCTATTTTAGTTGTGAAAAAAATCCTGTTCTGTATTATGTGTTTAGATCACTCTTTAGATCAGGCATGGGCTCACTTCTGTAATCTTAGAACTCTGAGAGATGGAGGTGGTTGGAACTCAGGAGTTCAAGACCAGCTTGAGCAAGAGTGAGACCCTGTCTCTACTAAAAAAAAAAAAAAAACTAGCAGGGAGGGCACCTGTGGTTCCAGCTACTGGGGAAGCTGAGGCAAGAGGATCACTGGAGCCCAAGAATTTGAAGTTGTTATGAGCTATGATGCTATGGCACTCTAGCCAGGAGCAACAGAATGAGACTCTGTCTCCAAGAAAAAAAAAGAACTGTTTAAAAGTGTGGACACTTGTTCTATCATTGTAATACTGTTATAATATTATCATTAATATTTAAAGTTACATATTAGCTTCAAAGTTGACTTGGGAAGGTAAATTATAGTTTATGGTTTTCCACTGATTCTGAAGCATTTTCCTAAAAAAAAAAAAAAAAAAGCTTTAAAAACCTATGCTTTGATCCAAAACAATAGCAACATTCTCTTTCTTCATCTAAAACCTTCAATTCTTGCATTTCCAGAGTAGTCCTTGGTTAATCTTAGAGCCCTGCCCAGCTTCTTGACTAGGATTGGCTTGGGAACATGGGCCTAAGCCAGTCGGCGACCAGTGTTCTCCAGCCCATTAGGATTTGTTCAAGAATAGAAAGGTGATCTAATATAGCTCAAACCTAAAAGACATTTTTGAAGATCTGGATAAAGAAATGTTCTTACAAAAGTTGCTAAAAGAGCTGGTTCCCCTCTCTTGGAATTTTTTTTGTGCATAGATTCAAAGCTTAACCTGCTGCAGTCACCTTGTTACTGCTTGAGGCCTAGGCATGTGCACAGAAGGCATGGCAGCTGGGAGAAATGCAGACAAACAGAGCTGCTGACCTGCGGCCTGGATCTCAACTTCTAAGGTTAACGAACTTTCTCAAAGTATAATCCTAGACTGTGCGCATTGGTCTTATCTGTGAATAATATTATCATTCACAGATAATATTATCACTGTGGGAATGCAGATTCTAGAAACCCATCCTGGGACCTGTAGAATCAGAAGTTCAGGGTGGGCCTCAGTAATCTGTGCTTTCAGATGCCCTTCAGGTGATTCTGATACTAACCGAAGTTTGAGAACCCCCGGTGTAAGCCAATTTGCATCATATTTTCTGCCACTTACTGTTAAATATATACCAAAAAAGTACACATATTTTAAGAGATACGGTGAAAAAAAAGTATACGTATTTTAAGAGGAAAAGCTATCCTACACATGCCTGTTCCCTGGTGACTAGCATTCATTTAATTAATGCCATGTCTTGAGTAAAGGTCATGCCACATATAACATTTTAACTTTGAAAATTAATGCAGAAATAACATCTTGTAAATAGTGTACACATCCCCCCCACCCAGTATTAGATGTAACACAGATATCCATACAAAGCAGTAAAATACTTATGGAAAAAGAGCACTTGAAAATATACTCAGGTTGACTAAGGATTAATTAAAATGAAAAGTTCAAGAAAGAGACATCATGGTATAATAGGACTGGACCATATCCCTGTACAGTAATTGTACCCAAAGGCTTTGGACCCAGACTGCCTGGGCTCCCAGCTCAGCTCCACTACGGATTAGTGTGACTTAAAGAAAAACATTTAGTTTCTTCCCTGGTAACATGCAGGGAATCTTAGCGCTGTTTTAAGTACTGAATGTGTTAATGAATAGAGAAGAATTGGAACTTTTTTCTGATGTATACTAGGCACTCAGTAAATGTTGGCAACTGTTTTTATTAATATTACCATCAATTCACCACATCAGAGGAATCCGAAGGAACAAACCACTCCTGATGAAACTGGCCACGCTAATTTTCTTTTAGTAATGTGGAGTTAATTGGTGCCAAATTACTCTGACGATGGCATTTGGAGTCAAAGTAAATACTATTGTTATGAAAGTTATATGTCAGTATTAGAATAACACTATCATTGTTCATTAAAAAATTCCTTTCAAAAATAGCTCTCAGAATTTAATTAAATATTAATTTTTATTTACTCAACAAATATTTATTAAGGGCCTATGTATAAGGTGAAAATAGTAAATAAACACACACACACACACGAGAACAAAGACTGGAGGTTAATAGCCCTAATTATTACAGCCTTGGTCTTTGAGCAGTGACACTATATTTACTTTTCATATAGTAATTTCATTCCGTATTTTAAAAATATATTTATGCTACAATTTAATGAAAGTGCACATCTAAAAAGCAAATAAAAGACTACTTTTCTTTGAAGGAACACAGGGGTCCAAATAATCTCAGGGCACCCGAGTGTCATTTTCTATGAGATTCAGTAGCCGAGCAGTCCTGCCTTGGGCAACATCCATTTTCCAATTTCTAGGTTCCCTTTGGTTCCTACAGCCAGGTTCCAATCAGAGTCCACTGCCCGAGGTCAGCACCAAATCGTGTTTACCCACCAGCCATCATGAGTAGCAGTCAGTTGTGGAGGTTTTATAGGGTGAAACGTAAGCGCCCAAACCTACAGTTGGTGGGCAAATGCTGAATGAACCAGTTCATTCTGCCTAAGAATCCTGCAGGCTTCAGGCTGGGAGTGCAAGCACGGAAGCTGACCAAATGTTTGAGGTTAATCTCAGGGCGAGTCTCAATCTAGAAACCAGCCTAAGATCTCCCTCTCTCACATGCACTTGGATTCATCAAAGGTCAGAGTCTTCTGGCTAGATTTACCATTGTTAGCTATTGTGTACTCAGGAACCGTGGTAGTTAGCAATCACAATTTAGAACTGTAGCAAATAGCAATTTACAGTCAATGAATAGTTGGTACACACAATCTAATTACTCTTTATTTACTGCATTGATTTATAGCTACTCATTTCTCCCCTATGCCTCTATCCTCATGCCAAAGTAAATGGGGGGTGGGAGGGGCAGAGTATGATAGCCAGTATAGCACAGTTGTTAAGAGTTTGATGCCATAATCCAGCCGGCGTAGGTTTGTATCCTATTCTAAAGAATAGGGTAAAGGTAAGCTTGACAGGTTGTATACCCCAAACCTAATAGGCCCCTACCGCCTCACACCTACCTCCTCAAGCTGCTGTAAGCACTAACTAAAAAAATACACGTACAATTCTTAACTCAGTGTCTGGTGCAGAGGAAGCTCCAGAAAAAGGCTAATCTCTAATGACATTGCTGTTTGCTTACTCTCAGGTTGCATCTGTCTGTACTCTGCTATTACTATATAATGGGGTGTAAGCAGCAAATACCACAGAGGCAAGGCCTCCACACATATGCACTTTCTAGTGATTTTTAGAAATGCTGGGCTCCTAGAGAACAAACAGCTGAAACAAGATTAATGTATGACTATTTGGCTAGCTGTTACTTAGTGGCCGGTTGCTTGGCACGCTGGCTACAGGGGCAAGAGTACCAAGACTGATTGCCAGGTGAGGGACATGGGCACTCCCTGATGGTAATGACAAAGCTCCCAACAGTTACAAAATCTTTGCCTTTCCCTACAAACTTCAGCCCTTCTTTGCTCCATCCCTGAAGTCTACACCTAAAACAGGTAGAAGCCAATCTCCCTTGGGCCTAGAATGGCATCTAGAATTAGGTCTCCTGAGGTCCCTCCACAGTTTGAGCAGCTAGGGCCCAATCAGATCTGATGTGTCATCTCCAGGTTTTACTGTCCTTCATTGTCCCAGTTCCCTTTGTTTAACCTTCAGCCTTTTAACTGTGCAAAGATTCAGAAAGGGGCAGTCCAAGCCACATTGTCAGATGCTATCTTACTTCACACAGCCACAAATATTCATAACCTCCCGAGGCAATGTGGCCATGATGGACCATGTTGTAGCATAAATTATTGAAAGAAAAAGCTTAGATAATAAACAATGTCTTATGGAAAGGGAGGCAGAGGACGTTTGCAAACAACAGATGACTTGGAACAATGCAGTTACTTTTCTTCTCTGCTAGGCTCATTTGAAGAATAAAATAAGTAAGGCCTCGAAGCTAGTTTTGGAAATATATCAATAGTTTTGGAAATATATCAAGTCGTAGAGCTGAAATGATCTAAACAAATGATGTATCTATTTAAAAAGCCAGTGAGATCCTAAAAGATAATACTTTAAAGGTTAACAAGGATACTCTGCTCATTAGGCTCTTCTCTCTTCTGCCAGAATACATTGTAACAAAACCTCAACTATGCTAAATGTCTAAGGCTTCGAATCATCCCTGTATCTGTTATGTGCTCTGGACAATATCAAACCTGAGAAAGGTTCTCAGACATTTTCTGTCCGTGATGAAAAATATAGAATGCTTGGTCTGTGTAAAGCTTAAAGAAATAAGAAGTATTATTCACTTCCTATTCAGGCTCTATTTTCTTAAAAAAGTAACAGTTAAACCCTTTTCCCCAGGTCTTTTTCTTTATTGTGTGTTACATTCTATTGTTAATGAACAATGAGAATGTTCAGAAGGGGAAACCTTTGATAGATTCATTTTTAGGATAAAGTTAACATGATGCTATTAAACCCTAGTATAGAATCAGAGACCTGAAGTCAAAAAGATGCATTAACATCTCCTAAACTTCTAATTCCCTGCAGTATTAATTCTGAAATATTCTCTGTCTTACATCCAACAACTTTAATTATTATTTTTACTCAAGTTTTAAGAAATACCAAGATTCAGCAAGGATCAAAGCATCAGGGAGAAATACAAGAACTCTACTCTTACTGATTATAAAATTGCCATATACCTAGTTGTTTCCAATTGACCCCTCCTCAAGATTTTTACTAGGGTAGAGGGAAAATCAGGATGAAGAACTATTTGGGAAGTATTTTGAAAGCACACTGAAGGATGGTGGGCACACGGAAGAAAGTAGATGAACATTATGATGAACCAAGGGGTTATTTCTAAAAAGACAATTTACCTTGTGAAAATATTTATGATTACTACAGTCTAAATCTATGCCATTGTTGTGATTTCAACATGCTCTGGGCCAGAACACTGGTTTAATTATTTCACAGGTTAAAGAGGAAAGGCTCTCAGCACAGAGACCCACCAACTAGGAGAACTGCTCGTTTCTGGTTAGGCACAGTGACTCTGCCTGTAATCCTAGCACTTTGGAAGGAGGGTTGCTTGAGGCCAGAAGTTCCAGATCAGCCCGAGGAAGAGTGAGACCCTGTCCCTACAAACAAACAGAAAAATTAGCTGGATGTGGTGACATGTGCCTGTATTCCCAGCTGCTTGGGAGGTTGAGAATCACTTGAGCCCAGGAGTTTGAGGTTACAGTGAGTTATTACTCTAGTGAGGGTGACAGAGAAGGTCCTTGTCTCAAAATCAACCACCAAACAAAAAACAAACTAACGAAAGAAAGAATGAAAGTAAAAGAACTACTCTTTTCAGGACAATTGCAGTTGCAAAGTCTCAGTATATAATCGTGGTTTGATGTTCTGATGAGTTGAATTGTGTCCTCCAAAAATACATATGCTGGAATTTTAACCTCCTGTACCTAGAATGTGCCCTTATTTGGAAATAGGGTTGCTGTAGACATAGTTACAGATAAAGTTCTGCTTGAGGAGTGTGGCCTCTGATCCAGTAGGAGTGGCACTGTAAAAGGAGAATGTGGACAGAGATAGCACCCAGGGGAACATCATGTGATTAAGCTCCTGCCATAAGCCGAGGAGCTATCAGGAGTAAGGAGAGAGACCTTAATGCCTTCCAGGGGGAGCACGGCCTTGCCAATGCCTCCATTTCAGACTTCAGAATTGTGAGACAAGAAAGTTCTATTGTTCTAAGTCAGGTGTCCTCAAACCATAGTGTGGTCCGCCTAGGACATTTATCCGGCCCGCCAGGTGTTTTTGCCGCTGCTGTCTGTCCTGCTTAGCAGCTGACTTGTCCCAGGGCCCGCAGTCTGGCCCTCCAACATTCTGAGGGACAGTGAACTGGCCCCTTGTATAAAAAGTTTGAGGACTCCTGTTCTAAATCATCCAGTTTGTGGTACTGTATTAAGGCAGCCCAAGTAAACTGATAGCAATGAAACTTGCTTTTCTACACTTTCCAAATTCTACTGCCACTGTTACATGACATAAGATGCCTCAGCATAAAAAGAATCATGCAGCAGAGACACTTCCCGTTCACTCCTCCTCCCCTCCCCTCCCCACCAGCTACCCAGACTCCAGGCCACCATGCAGGTGATTTCACAGGCGGACCTACTTGCTGCTGTCTTAGTCCTGCTCTCGGCAAAGGGACAGCGTAGCCACCCTTTCATATGAGCCCACTGGCTCCCTGACTGTAACGAGCCCACTCTTTTTTGTAACTTTTCTTATCACTTAGAAGTTAGTATGTCATTTTAGATAGGAATGGACCCATTACCCTAGCAACTTCCCCCACCTTTAACCAAAAGGGCTGACATTCTCTCAACAAATGTAAGAGCCTTTTTTGTTCTATTGACGTTAAGAAAGAGATTCCTCCCAACACTGCTCTCCCCTGCCCCACACACTATAGCAATGGCACGGGAAGGTATTCTGTGGTCTGGTAAGACCTTCAGAGAGAGGTATGTGAGCGGTCCAGCACAAGTTTTTGAAGAACAGTGTATTTTAAAGACTGACATACAGTAAGTATGTAAATAAAACAGAAAATGACAAAAAATGAAAGAATTTTATTGTGTTATGTACTCAGCAGGCACTCTATTGCTTGTTAATTGAGAAAATTGAAACTACAGAATTATTAGTACGTGTGGTATTTAGTTTAGGTTTGCTGGAATTTGACCAGTCCTGAGGTTAGAGACTGGCTCAACTTCTGTAAAATCCTCTTTGTTTCTTTTGCTCTCGGGTATTTTGTTAATTCATTAAACTGCCCAATATTTTGCCACTGGCTTTTGTATTCTTGTAAGAGTTTATAAAAGGAATATTTGGGGCCAACATCTCCAAGCAGGATTCAGGTGTGGGAGGATATGGTACCGATGATTCACGCTCCTCTAAGTTGATTAAGCATCCTGGAGGCTGTAACCCAAAGACCAGGTCACATTGGAAGTTGGCATCAGTTCTGAGCATACAGTTAGGGTGGATACTTGGAGATTCCTATAAACCTAGAAACATGAGCAATTCTTGGTCAGAATGAAATAAGGGACAAGAGGCTCTTGACCATGCACAGTCAACCAGCCAGGAAGTTTCTGTCACCCATCTCTATTCTTCTCAATTCTAGGCATCGATCACAGAATACGCTGAGTCATTTACTACATTATGTGGAAAAAGTAGCACATGGAAATGAAATCTACAGATAATTCAAAATGCCCATTTTGGATAGTACTGCTGGTGGTTTGTGCTTTTTCTTTCCACTGTGTGAAAATAATTTTTTCCCATCTAATGAGAGATTGGTAGAGAAGCTGAGGAGGATAAAAGCAGAGGGAATGAAGAATTTACAGACTGGATGGTCTGTCCCTGACAATTGGATTTGTTTAGGATGTGTGCGTATCCTTAAACACACATCGACCAGCAGACATTTTAACCTTGACTATGTTTAGGATGTGTGCATTTCAGAAAGGTTTAGTGTAAAAGAGGCTCTGTATTTAGTACAGTCAAGTGCCCCATGATGTTTTTGGTTAATAATGAATTGCATATTGAACAGTGGTCCCATAAGATTATAGCATCTTATTTTTACTGTCCATATTCTGTATGTTTAGACACGTTTAGACATTGAAATTCTTGCCGTTGTGTTACAGTCGCCTACCATATTCAGTACAGGAACACACTGCTCAGTTTGCAGCCTAGGAGCACCGGGCTATGCCATGTGGCCTAGATGTATAGTAAGCAATGCAGTCTACCTTTGTGTAAGTCCCTCTATGATGTTCATACAAAACAAAAACCCCTAAGGATGCATTTCTCAGACCATCTCCCTCTCATTAAGTGATGCACGGCTGTTTAGAAAGCATCAAGATTTTTCTGCTTTAAACTGCTCCCTGCTTGTAAAATAGTCACCAGTGGAAACGGAAATCTGAAGAAATGTAAAGTGGGCATTAAAAATGCATTACTTGTGTGATATTATAATCTTTCAAGATTAAATTAAAATGGGGTTTCTGTCTTCATTTCATCTAGAAAAAGAAAAAAAAAGAGCCAATGGTTCATGCCTATTGAAACAACTCCTATCTCTCCACCTCTACACAATTACTTCAAAACTTTTGGCAAGATCAAGATGGTCAGTCCTGTGATTCTGGGCATTGTGAAACACCTATCTCACTATTTTTCCTGAAAACACATGTGAAACTCAGAGTCTACAATCTGAGACTCTTCTGCCAACACATTTTTTTCAGAAACTTTTATTTCTTTTAGCGCAGTATTAAAGAAAAATCAGGAAGATAGTACAAAGCGTTTGCATATACCCCATGCCCAGTTTCCCCTTTTATTAATACCTTATGTTAGTGTGATACATCTTCTATAATTAGTAAACCAATATTGACACATTATTATTAACTAAAACCCACATTTTGCTCAAATTTTCTTAGTTTTAACCTAATGTCTTTCTCTGTTTTAGGGCCTCATCCAAGGTACCAATACCCATTTTTCTTGTATATGTTTTGTTCCAGTCCCAGAATCAGAAAAGTCTCAAAGAACCCCTCATTCCTCTTACTGAAGAATGTTATGGTACCTTGCTGTTAGTCATCGTGTCTCCTTAGATGCCTCTTAGCTATGACACTTTCTCAGGCTTACCTTGTTTTTGATAACACGGCATTGAGAAGTACTAGCAGATAGTTTATAGAATACCTGTCAACTGAGATTTCACTCATGTTTTTCTCAAGATTAGATTGATGCTATGTATTTCTGGGAGGAAGATCCCAGAGGTAAAATGCCATTTTAATCACATCTATCAAAGGTACATGCTATCGATACGATAGTATATTAATATCACTCCTGATGCTAACCCTGATTACCTGGTTGAGATGCTTGTCAGGTGTCTGCCCTATGAAGTTCTTCTCCTATGAACTCTCTGGAAGGAAGTCGCCGTGCAGAGCTCCCATTTAAGGATGGGGAGCTACCTCCTTGAGGACAAGGTGTCTACCTAAACCATCTGGTGTATTTATTGCAAGAGATGGTCTTCTCTCCAATTTATTTATGTTCAATAACGTTCATGTCAGCGTGGATTCATGAATATTTATTTTATACTTTGGATTATAGTCCAGTACTATTTTATTTATTTTACTTGCTTAAATTGTTCCAGTTTTCACTATTAGAAGCCCCTTCAGTTGATACTTGTGTTCCTTTGAGGTCCTCCTGTCACCCGTGTTTTATTTGGTTGCTTTTGCTTCCTTGTTTTGAGTACCACCTTATTTTCAGGCACTATAAGATGATCTCACAATTTCTTGCATATTTTTTGCTCCAGTCCCAGAATCAGAAAGGTCTCAAAGAACGCCTCATTCCTCTTATTGAAGAATGCTATGAGAAAACAAGCTTTGCCGGCTTAAGTGTCCATGCTACCAGAGTGTCATTCCTTCTCAGGCTCTTAGCTAACTCTAATTCCTGACCACACAGGTAAGTCTGGCTTCTTCCCCTCACTTACCTACAACCTCTCATGCCAACAGTGAGAAACCAGCTCCATCACTCACCATCCATTTGCTTAATTGTTCAGTTCCAGTATACACATATAATAATATTGAAACTTGTACTTCCGTGGGAAACGACTTCATCAACTAGAGTACGGTGCTTATGTGCAATTTCTTCTTCCTTTTTTTCAGCATTACAAGCCTTGCTCCTTTCCAAAGTTACTCAGACCAGTCACTTTCCCCCTCACTGCCTTCAGTGGGGTGTTTCACATATTTGTAACACATACATTTGTCACATTGTACATTTAACCTTGAGATCTCCTCACCACCTAAATACCTTTTCATCAATTTATATATGTTATGATTCACTCTTTGAACCATGAATTTCTGTGGATTTTGACAAATATATATTGTGACACGTGTCTATGATTTTAGTATAATACAGAATAGTTTCTTCACCTTAAAATATCCCCTTTACTTTCTTTTCTCTATCTTCTCCTTCTCTACTGAACCCCCGGAGATCATGAATTACTGTATCACTTCTGTAGTTCCGCCTTTTACAGAATGCCAAATAATTAGGCTCCTACAGTATGTAGCCTTTCAGACAGATTCCTGTGACATAGCAATATGTATTTGAGATTCATCCATGACCTGTCCTTTCAGGGGGCACCTACTGTCAATAGGGCTTTGAAAGGGCACAAGTAAAGAGTACTACCCCAAGGCTGAAATTTAGACCTCTTCAAAGAGGGCGTGGCTGTGGCTACAGACCCTTGGATAGCAAAGAAGTTCCCTGGAGCACCAGTATCCAACCTTCTCTGCCACAGACAGGCCAGGACTAAACCCTGCAGAACGTGAATACGGGAATTGCTACAATTGTCACAATGCAGTCAAGATAAACGATATCTCATCAGAGAGAAGAGATGTGTCTTGTGCCCTGCAGACATTTATGTTTGGGTAAAGCTACACTCAAAACCCTTAACCCTTCTGATTCAGGTTTTCTTTTGGGATTTAACCATTTGAAGTAGGTTGCCTGTTACTTGTCAATAAAATTTTTTTAAAAGATTCATCCAAGTGTGGTGCCTCTGGCTCAAAGGAGTAAGGCGCCAGCCCTATATGCACCAGCCGCATATACTGGGTTCAAACCCAGCCCTGGCCAAAAAAACTGCAAAATAAAAAAATATATATATATTCATCCATGTCTTTTCATTGCTTGATAGTGATTTATTTTTATTACTGAATACTGTTCCACTGGACAGATGTACTATGGGGTTTTTGTGGGTCTCTTGTTTGTTCTTGTTTTTGTCCATTTACCTATTGAAGAATATTTTGCTTGCTTCCACTTTCGGGCAATTATGCATTAAGCTGCTCTAAACATTTTCATGTAGACTTTTGGGTAGACATAACTCTTCAAATCAGTTCGGTAAGTAACTAGGAGCACAATTGCCAGACCACATGGTAAGACTATGTGCAGTTTTGTAAAAAACTGCCAAACTGATTCCAGAACTGGCTGAACTATTTTTCATTCCTATCAGTAATCAACAGGGATTCCTTTAACTATATACTTGCCAGCAATGTTACATGTATTATCTGCTTTCTGGAATTTAGCCATTCTAATAGGTGTGTAGTATAATCTCATTATTTTATTTTTTAATTTCCCAATGTCAAATCGTGCTGAATATCTTTTTGTTTTTTTTCTTTGAGACAGAGTCTTACTGTGTCACACTTGGTAGAGTTCCATGGCATCATAGCTCACAGCAACCTCAAACTCTTGGGCTCAAGCAATCCTCTTGCCTCAGCCCTCCAAGTGTCTGGGACTATAGGCACCTGCCACAATGCCTGGTTGTTTTTAGAGATGGGACCCTGCTCTTGTTCAGGCTGGCCTTGAACTCCTCAGTTCAAGTGATCTGCCCACCTTTGCCTCCCAGAGTGTTAGGATTATAGGTGTGATCCACCATGCCCAGCCTGAACATCTTTACATATGCTTGCTTATTTGCCATTGGTACATCTTCTTTGGTCTTCCAGCACATTTTAAAATCCTCAGATAACTTAATATATTACTTTTAATTTAAATATTAGATATTATTCCCAAAATAAATTCCTAAAATCTGTCAGAATAAATTCCTAAAATCTGTGGCTTCAGATTACATGAACAACGCCCCCCCCCATACACTATCAATTCTGAAATTACTGGTAGAAAGAATCTATTTTAGGTGAGTATTATGTAACAATATTTAGCAAGTTATTTTATTGGTGGTCTACCTATAATCATAAATATTCTATCAACTTCCTCCTTCCACATCCAAGTAAAAAGACAATTCCCATTAAACTAGTCTATCCTATATATACTGCGCTATACTCACCATATCATGCTGTACCACACATCACCTGACATACACCTTAGTGTATTATCTTTGCTTGTGTCCTTTCTTGCTAGTGTATTATCTTGCTTTGTGTCCTTGGTTAAGTCACCTTTCCTCATCCGCTGTATAATGGGGTGACTGCAGATAACTTAAGAGTTCCCTTGAACACCCTCCTTTCATTCTCTACTTTGCTCTAGAGCAGTGGTTCTCAACCTTCATAATGCCGTGACCCTTTAATACAGTTCCTCTTGTTGTGGTGACCCCCAACCATAAAATTATTTTGTTGCTACTTCCTAACTGTAATTTTGCTACTGTTATGAATCGTAATGCAAATATCTGATATGCAGGAGACCCCCAAAGGGGTCGTGACCCACAGGTTGAGAACTGCTGCTCCAGTCTCATACTGACGAGAGGTTCATTAACACAGTATCCTTTTGTTTGGCCACCTTTCCTCCCACCCATGACCAAGCTGAATTTCTCTTTCAGTTGTTTGTACCCATTCCAGAACACTCCTTAAGTTCGGCATGTACTTTCTCTCACTTTTGTTATCTAGAGATCCGTTTTCCTTGTTAATTTGCTGTACTTCAATTTTTTCATATCCGTCTAATTAGAAAGAATTTTCTTTGTTTGAGAGTAATTAAATTTTATCAGGGCAAATTAAACTATAAAGCTGATGGCTTTATAGGTTATGTAAAAAGCATCCCAGACTGCTAACCTAAATTAAATTTCTTTTCATCCCTATACCAGGAAGATTTTATGAATAGAATATCATTCTTGACCAGCTGCAGCTTTTGAGCTACTCTCTTTTTCTGAGAGACAGATCTGAGAAGCCAAGGAATTAAGCCTGAAAAACAACAAATCACCAAAGGATATATTTGATAAACTCCCTTTTCCTTGCTGTTAAATGTATCCTGTTGCCTTGAAAAAAGTGAGTCCACCTACTTTATACAGTGAGCAATTTTCTCTCCAGGGAGTGTTTTACTCACTCAAGGTCACCATAGGTCAGGCTAAAAGCAGTCCTAGTATAATTCATATTTCTCACCACAGACATCCTTAACTGCTTCAGGATGTATGACTAATTAGAAAAAATATACACAGCAGGCACAGTATGTGACACATAACAGCCACCTGCATAGGTCGCCATTGTGTTTAAGTTGCACAGATTGCCCTATGAGTCACTGGCTTTTTATAAAAAGTCTTCAAAGTCAATGCACTAGCAGAGAATGTCTCTGAGAGCACTTTAGAAAGTTCAAGTTAGTCAGATGACAGACAACTGGAAAACAGCATCTCCGCCTGACACAAAGTAATTTACAAACCTAAGGATTATATAATTCAAAACACTAAAAATAAAACTGTTGATGCAACTTGAAATGTGGGCATTTTTTCCTTCAGTCTCACATAGAACTTGAACCACAAATCTTAGTTCATGTGCTCACTCTGCCCCTGACCACATGTGTCATTTAGTTTAAGAGTGCAATGTTTATAATTCTGACTGGCCAGACACATATTGTTGGCCTTGTCAATATCTGACATTCAATAAACGTTTGTTATTGAATTAGAAAAAGGAAGAGTAAAGGAACTTTGTGTAAGGGCTGAGAAGGTCCCACCTTTGAGTGAAATGTCTGACTGATACCAGGGCTTGCCCCAACAAATACCACAAGGCAGCTTCTGTGAGGTCACATGCTTATCTGATCAGCCCACTCTGGGTGGGCCCTAGAACTGTAACAGCTATAGTAGATCCTGATACCATCAGGTGTAATAGTACCTGGCAGGTTTCAGGTTGGAACTTTATTTTCATGACGAATTTAAAGCTAAGGAATGACTATGTATGAAGAACTCACATTCAGGAGTTAACCTGAACATCAAACCAACTACAAAAAGCCTTCGAGAGGATTATGAGCTCCCATATCTTCTAAGGAATTAATTCTTTTGAACAAATAAAACATTCTTTGGTGCTTTTGTGTCCAGATTTCTAAGTTTCACATTGTTCTACTAATCTTTGTTTCTACTAAGCCAGGTTACACTGTTACTCCTTTGTGTGTCCAAGTTGTTCTTTTCCTGGAAAGATAATAACGAAAGCTAACTTTTTGTAAGGAGTTGACCCATTTGCAAAATTCTCCCGAACTCTTCATGTGTATTAACTCGCATTATTTCCTTCTATCACAGCCCTTATTGCAATTTTTTCAGGGCATTCTCTGAGTCCATAACTGCTCAGCGTTATGTTTTAAAAGCTGTCTTATCAGGAAGGAGTTGCCTTCCTTCAGTGTTCTCCACTGAACGTGGGTGGGGAGTTAGTGATTATCTGGGGAAGGCTGCTCTGTCTGTGCGGGCCTGAAACCTGTGTGTCCTACTTGCTGATGTCAGGAGTGAACTTCTGAAATAATAACATCCCAAATAGGGCATACTTGGAAAAACACTGCCCATTGCACACGAGCATAGATAATATGAGCCTCTCTGTGAAAGATCAGTAATAGTGTTAGGTGAGAAGAATCGTAATTCCTGTCGTAGAGTCCTGCAGAACATTTACTATTGTCAGTTACTGACGAGCTCCCATTTTGCACCCATTCCTTCTCAGGTGCTTACACACTTTGTGGTACCTGATTTAGCTGCGCTGGCTCCTTTTTCACTTCCTGTCTCTCAGATGCATCTTGCATAGATGGGATTCAAAATGTTTTTCCATGCCTCTTATGGTAAAATGCATTAGTGTGTATAAGTTATTTCATTTTGACGAATTCTACACTTGATAATAGGGGTCTCAGTTTATAACCTGTGTATCTCCTTTAGTACCTAGGTTCAGAAATAACATAATTACTATTTAAAAATGATTAATATTTGAGTCCTTACTATGCTAAGTGCTTTATATCCCACTTAATTCTCTCAGAACATAGGTAACATTCTTAATCTAGTTTGACATATGATCAAAGGCTGAATTGATGATGTAAATGACCATGATGAGTTTGAGATTATGTGTGGTGATTCTAGAATCTGGTCTTTCCCCTTAAAGCTGGATCTTACACATAGTGTTCAGGCCAAAAAAACAAAACAAACACAAAAAAGGTTAAATGAAGGAAAATCTTAACATTCTTTTTCTCTGGTCACAGAAAAGGATTAAGAAGACAGAGAAAAACACAAGCAATCCCGGGTGCACAGTGGCAGCAGAGTCCTCACAGGTTTCTAGGGTGAGTCTAAGTGCAGCTGAGCAGTCAAGCTGGAAGTGTTGTTTTGAGCCAGGGGAAGGCAGTTTGAGTTGGAACAACCATCATGCTGACTTGTACTTAGCAGGCACTCCATAAAACATTATTGCCTCGGCCCCAAGTATGCTCACCCTAACAGCTAGCCACAGTAAGAAAGGGAAAGGTAACAGAATTACTTTCTTTGGGTTATCACTTTATGGTTTGCAGCCAGCTTGCGAAACTTACATGTCATATCCCCTAATGCTGCCGAGCTGCTCTGCTCGGTTCCAGAGCGGTTTTCATGCTACTGAGCTGCTTTTGCACAGAGTACCTTTTTCTTTCAATAGTCACAAGTTCATCATATAGATAAGATAGACAATACTGAAGTTAGTGACAAACACTGTTATCTCTAGCTGTGCACACATTTAATTACATGTGGTAAGATTTGATTCCAATAATTTTGAAGATTGAAAACTGCCAAGCAGGGAGGGGTAGTGAATAGTTTATACCTCACTTTGTTCTGGGAGAATTGCCTTTTGTGAGCCTTTTAAACCTTGTAGGTAAAGACATAAGTAGAGACTATATGTTCAGAAATCTCTGGGTAATAAAAATGTAAGCCAACTGCTGTTACTTCAGGCTTGTGTACCATGTTTAATTCTGTAGTGGGGAATATTAATTAGACTTTGCCCTGGGGATTTAGAGAATTCTCCTCTTCCCCAGTCTGGATTTGGACTGCGTTATGGTCAAGAACACCTTGCTTTTGGAAGGATAGCCTCTTTTTTTGTTCAGTTAGTTGTTCACGGATTCTGGGAGCTGAGGCCAGCCCATGACAGGAGGGCTTGAGCAATCTCATCCTCCCTCCATCTCCCACGGCAGGTGAGGCTGTGACAGGGAATTGGCTGCGTTTGTGCTCTGCTGCCTGGTCACTGTTAGTGACCGCAACATGTGCCATTTCAGATAGAGCGATCAGGATTTTGAGAAACAGAACAAGTGTGATCCTCTCTTCCAGGACACCGCGGTCCTATTACACACAAGTAGGGGCAAAGGGGAAGTGGCCTATCATCTAAAGGAAACAGGTAATACCACTGTCACTCATTTTGGCATTAACGAAACAAGTAGGACTTTGTTTGAAACAGGAACAACAATAAAGAGTTGGGCCTAGACTAGAGTTGGGAGTTGTCTAGTGACTCCCATTTGTGGGACTGGGCTGGTCTCCACAATACCTGAAGCTATAGGAGCAAGTCAGGCATGCTGTGTCCAGCTGGATCTGTAGGTCCCCAAAGGAATCGCCACTGACAACAGTTATTGGTTACTCTGCCTCAGACTCCTGTTTTTTTCAGGTGTTCGAGAAGTCTGAATTAAACCCACAGACTGTTGTCACCTGGGTTAATAGGAATTAGGAAAAGCAGAGCCCTACCTAGCACTGGAGAGTAGGTATCAGTGGTGATCAGGTCTGCTCAGATAGGCCTACCCCAAGATCTCTAGGCCTGGCTAGGGGTACAAAGGACACAAGCACAGCTGTACCACAAAATTAAAACCTTATAAATCAAGCTACTTAATTGTCTAGCATGTGTCTCATCCTCCTACCTTGACAAATCTCTCTTCATAATGACCTGAAGGCTGGTTCAAAAATAGTTCTCTGCCCTCCCTTCTCTCTCCTGCCCATAACTCCTATGGCCTTCTTTTCCCACCATCACTCTGTCCCAAATGAGGAGGGAACCTTGTTCCCCAAGTGTGGATACCCCAGGCCATGCTTCCAAGAGCCACACACCCTCCTACAACAGTCACCTTTAGCTGTGCCTCCAGCACACAGAATTGCACACCAGTATGCTTTAGTTCCGAGGGGAATCCTAAAGTCCCTTTATGTTATTTATTTATTTATTTATTTCTGTGACAGAGTCTCACTACGTCACCCTCAGTAGAGTGCCATGGCACCACAGCTCACATCAACCTCTACCTCTTGGGCTCAAGCAATTCCCTTGCCTCAGCCTCCCAAGTAGCTGGGACTACAGGTGCCCACCATAATGCCCGGCTATTTTTTTTTTTTTTAGAGACAGAGCCTCACTTTTGTCACCCTTGATAGAGTGCCATGGTGTCACAGCTCACAGCAACCTCCACCTCTAGGGCTTAGGCGATTCTCTTGCCTCAGCTTCCCAAGTAGCTAGGACTATAGGCACCCACCACAATGCCCAGCTACCAGCTATTGTTTTAGAGATGAGGTCTTGCTCTGGCTCAGGCTGGTCTCAAACCTGTGAGCTCAGGCAAGCCACCTGCCTTGGCCTCCCAAGTCCTGGGATTACAGGCATGAGCCACCATGCCCAGAAATCTAAAGTAGCTTTAGACAGGAGATTCTAGAGTCCTGGGGACCAAAAGCATGGTCTAAGAGAGGAAATAGTGGGTCCAGTAGATTGCCCGCCTCATTACAGGGACTGGAGGAAGCGCCTTCACCTGGTAGTATCCAATGTACTGTCTTACTATGAAACAAATTAACCCAATTATAGCCCAAGAAGAAGTGAAAAGGGGAAAGGGAGGGGAGGATGGGTGGAGGGAGAGTAATTGGTGGGACCACACCTATGGCGCATCTTATAAGGGTACGTGTGAAATTTACCCTTTACAAGTGTAGAATATAAAAGTCTTAACAAAATAACTATGAAAATGCCAAGAAGGCTATGTTAACCAGTTTGATGAAAATATTTCAAATTATAGGTAAAATCAGCACAGTGTACCCCATGATTGCATTAATATACACAGCTATGATTTAATTACAAAAAATAATAAAAATAAAATATTTCTAGAGGTTTAAAAAAAAGAGCAGGAATACCAGTAGAGTACAGTTGTCCCAGATGGAAGAAACATCAGAATCAAGAGTGAAATGGAATAAATAGAGATCAGAACAGAACAGAAGGATTCTGCCAGAGATCTACAAGATCCCTGAAGAATTCTCAGAGATAGCTGGCTTATTTCAAGTACAGAGACCATGAAAGTGTTCAACTCTGAAACTACGATTCGAAATTTAAGGGGTACATTCTTTGAAATATAGATTACATCAGAATATCTTACACTACGTAATTCTTTCTTTACAACACACTCCGTAGATGGGAGAAAACAGACTCCACAGGGCTAAACAACTCATGCATAATCACATTTCTATTGCACAGCAGAGCGAGCATTCTAATCACAAGTCCGGTGCTCTCCTGTGTCAAAAATATACTGAGAAAAGCAGCCAGAGGAGGTCAAGAAAGTTTAGGACAGGTTTATTATCAAGAACTCTGCAAGGCACCTTGCTCATGTCTGAACACAAGAAAAACATCTCATTTCATTGATTTTCCTCTACAAAACTACCTGCCTGGCTGATTTTTTGCTGTTGAGTTAAATTGGCTTTCTGTTTGTTGGAGATTTTTTTCCTTTGCATTCCCTCTGCCTTATTTTCTGTATACATCGGTAGTTTTTAATGCTAACCACAGTGGGTTCTCCTTGGAGTCATCGTCATATTCCATTTCCTCAGCATGAGATTCTTGATCTTACTGAGAGGTGCCTTGCCTCAATCTCATGACTTGGGACTTTTCTGGCCGCTGTTAATGCTTCTTACTCATACTCTGTGACTAGTCTTATGTCCTAAACTTCTACTGCAGGTATATTTGGTACTTTTCCTTAAATTTAAAAAGAAGCCAGTGGTCTATGTATAACCCATTGAGCACTTAAGTTGTATTGGATACCTTTATCATCGTGGCAATCCGCAGTGATAAAAACAACAAAAATTATAACTAGCATCTTTTGAGCACTTACTGTGCCTAGCACTATGCTAGGGTCTGTACACTTGGTTCTTTGCTTTCATAGCCCTATCAAGGAGCTATCATTTCTATTTTAGAGGTGAGGAACCAGCAGAGAGTGTGACATACACTACTCAAGGCCTATAATCATGGGGAAGCTAAGATTTGAGCCTCAGTCTGATCCACTCCATGTCCTTTTTATTATCCTCCACTCTTCCCTTAGTTATAATATAGTCATTGAGTGTGCATGCTTTTAGTCTAGAAGAAATACATCATCAGTTATAGTTATTATCCTCTGAGCATAAAGTGTGGTTGTTCTGGAAAAGTTAGAGTTAGCAAGAACGTGAGAAGGAACCTGTAGTCTGACGTGCACATTTCATGTTTAGGGAAACAGAAGCTTAGAGATGTTCGGTGATTGGCTGCAGCTCTTGCAGTCACTTGATATAAGCCTGTGGCCTTGTCTGAACCGATTCCAGCTATCTTGTTTCCACAAACATTTCTAGGGGCTTCTAAGAACCCAGACCTATAAACATTCCCCTTTAGCTGTGCCTTGAGCACATAGGACTGCACACCAGCATGCTTTGCGGTGCCAATTTCGAAACTTTAAATGTATAATGTCCTCTTTGTCACCATTTTCTAACCTGATTGCTTCAACAATGAAGTCCAACATTCTCTAAATGACTACTTTAAAACTTTGAATTATAGGTCCACAACTAAAATTCAGAAACTGAAAAAAATATGTAAAAATGGAGTATTACTTTTCAAAATGTAAATGAAAAGGAATTTTGTTATCATGAGAAGACAGATGAAAACTGAAGTATTTTTAAGTGAACAGTACTTGAGTTTTAAAAGAAAATCTTTATTACTATGACATTAATAGCCATACAATTGCCCTATGAATAAATTACCTAAATGAATTATGTTACCTGCTGTGATTCGTAAAGCAAGGGATAAAAGGTGGCAAAATTGATTTAACTTCAATGATACAATGCCCATTCCCCTACCTTCAATGGTAACACACTCAAATAGAACAGCTTATTAGATGTTCTTAGATCTTCATAGATCAGAAGAGTCACATGTGCGTGAGCAAAACGAAAGTACTAGATTCAAATAGTAATTAACATTCATTAGTAGTTTAATCTTAATTTCCAAGCATGCTATTATTTCTACCATCATTATCAGACCACAATTGCTATGTTAAAGAAAATAGGCTGGGGGCAGGGGTGTGGGAGGAAATACTTTATATTTCTTGCTGTTCCTGAGAGTGAATATGCTATGAGAAATTGAATGAGGGACTAAACGGATTAAGTTAAAAAGAAAAATAAAACAGCTCATCAAAAAAAAAAAAAAAAAAAGGATATATGTGGGACCACACACATTTTCCAACCAGTATCTGGCTTATTATTCAATGTTGCTCAGGCATAAGACTAGAATTCTCAGATGCCAGGAGCCAGAAAACTCAAAGGTTAAATCAATAGCCAGCTACTGTATTCTGCTTGTCATGTGCCTGGAAACAGGAGCAGTAAAATAGGAGTTTCTCAACTGACGCACTTCCCTACTCACCTAGTTATGTATCTACGGCTCTGCTTGCTCTGTGCTGTGTGGGATTGCATGAAGAGTTCCACATTCCAATGCTTACTCAGTGTCGGGCATTAGCATAAAACAGAAGTATGCTATCCTAAGACTTCTTACATTTTAAAAATGTTGGTTGAATCGACTAGGAAATCCTCAAAACATTTTTTTTTCATGAACATACAGTTTTCTTTAGGGAAGCATTGTAAAGAATGTATCCAAACATTTGATTTCTACGGGTATGTGTGCCATTTTTTGTAGATTTTAATAACCCCAAAGAATTATAAAACATTTTATTTGATAGGAATAATGCAGTGCCATGACACGTTAGCCAAATACAAAGTAATGTGGCCTGAAGTTTCTGCTGTCTTTCTCTGTCTTCCGTATCACTCCCTCTCAAGTCCCTTTAGCATCTTCTTTCCTCCTCTTTCCCATGTTGAAGGGATGCAAGTCCTCAGGGAACTGTGTGAACTACTACTCTTCATAAAACTCATTTTCTAGGCAATCTGGACCACTCTTGTGGTTTGTGTGCCACTCACATTCAGACAGCTCTCAACATAGACACCCAGCCCGAACCGATTCGGACATCCAGAACTATGTATATCTGACTGTCAGCTCAACATCTCCACTTAGATATGGCACTGGTAAACTTAACCTCAACACGTTTAACTCTGAACTCAGTTTCCCACCCAAATCTCCTCCCTGCTGGTGTTTCCTAATGAAGAGCATATCACATCTCCACTGCTGTTCTTGCCAGAAACCAGAGAACAGGGTTGGGACAAAACGCAGACAATAGCAAACCATTTGTTCAACATTTATTTAGTGGGTGTATGAGTTTCCTAGGGCTGCCATAACAAACTATCACAAACTTGGTGTCTTAAAACAACAGAGATTTATTCTCTCAAGTTCTGGAGCCAGAAGTCCAAAACCAAGGTGGCAGGAGGGCCAGGGTCCCTTTGAAGTCTGCAGGGAAGAAACCTTCCTTGTCTCTTCCAGCCCCAGGCCTTCCTTGGCTTTTGGCTGCAACACTGCACCCTCTATCTCTTGTCACGAGGAATTCCTCCCTGTATCTCTGTGTCCGCTCCTGCATTGGGCGTTTGGCCCACCTTCCATCTGGCATGATTCCGTCTTGAGAACCTTAACTAATTTCATTTGCAAAGATTTTGTTTCTAAATGAGGTCGTATTTTGAGGTTCCAAGTTGACATGAATTTTTGCAGACATTGTTTAACTTATTACAGTTGGAGTGCAAAGGAACAAATTTCATACCTGAAAAAATTATCGACAGAAATATATCTGGTTCCACTGGCCAAAGCAAGAAAATGTTCTAGGGAAATAAATGGCAAAAACCTTCTCAGAGTTTTTTAATAATGCATTGTTTGCTATGCAAAAACATTTTAAAAATCTGATAATTAAAAAAAAACCCAATATATTCTAGTAAATAGCACTAGAAGTACTTGGTTTCAAGAATTTAACTGGTTCTAAGGGCTCATTTTAAGCTGACTGCCCTGAATGTATGTTCAGAGATACTGGTCTCCAACCAGTGCGTGTGTGTGTGTCTGTGTGTGTGTGTGTGTGTGTGTGTGTGTGTGTTGGGGGGGTGTTTTTCAGGATCTACCCATGAGTACTCTGTACCTCAGCACAAGTGGGCTGTGTTTACAGCTCCCTAAGTTAGTTACCCTGTGGAACTGTAATGCCTTTGAAGGGTCAGCATCTTGGCAGCTGTCCTGCTGGTCCTCCAGGAACCTCGTCTAAGGCATTATTTGCATCTCCTTCTCTCTCACTCCCCACATCCAATCAAATCCTTAGTTCACCTTCTATTTCTCTCTTAAATCCATCCACGTCTTCTCACCATCACTACCACACCTCCAGTCGAAGCCACCATCTGCCTGCTTAAACAACCTCCATAGTTTCCTAACTGACCTGCCCACGGGAAGAACTTGCCAAAATAACAGAAAATTATCAATAACAGAAAAATATCGAAGCTCACAGCTTCTCAGTAAGAACTAAGATATAAGGGCTAAGAAGCTTCCTATCTGACCTGCCCAGATAAATCTTTCAAACAGCATAAACTTTTCTAAATGCAAGTTTCATCACTTACTTGCCTATTTTAATATTGCCCCGTTCTCTTAATGTAGAAACCAAACACTTTAACAAAACCTTCGGGGTAAGCCGGCTTCTGGATCCCAGCAAACTCTCTAGTTTTATCTTTCACATGTTCCACTAAGCTGCTTGTTCTTAACTATGTCAAGTTCTCTCTAACCTACCTCAGGGCCTTTACACAAACCATTCCTTTTGCCTGGTAGATTGAATAAAAATTTAAAAATTTGAGTCAAGAAAACCACGTTCAAGATACTATACTTTTGTTTATGAGACTTACGCCTTTTGCCAGTCATTGAACTTCCCTAAGCCTCACTTTCCACATTCACAAAAGACAAATTGAAGCAAGATTGCCAGGATTCGTGTAAAGATCTGATAATAAAATGGATATAAAAAGCGTTTCCAATTTACATAGCACTCTACAAACCTAATTATAATCATTGTAATTATTCTAATAGCAATCTCCAGTTGAAGGCTTTAAACCTTGCTTTAAAGAACAATATAAGAATGCTAAATTAATTAACAGATATGTATCAATGTGTACATGCTTGCAGAAATTTTTTTTTCTCATTGCTCTCAGTAGTGTGCCATGGCATTACAGCTCACACAACCTCCAACTCCTGGGCTTAGGCCATTCACTTGCTTCAGCCTCCCGAGTAGCTGGGACTACAGGCACCCGCCACAATGCCGGCTACTTTTTTGTTGCAGTTGGCCAGGGCCGGGTTCGAACCCACCACCTCTGGTATATGGGGCTGGCACTCTACCCACTGAGCAAAAGGTGCCACCCCAACTTGCAGAAAATTTTAATTTTTTTCCTCTTAAATTGACTCTGGAATGCTACTTATCCATGAAAAGAATGAAGTAATGCCCTTTGGAATAGTTTGGATGGAGCTGGAAATTATCCTAAGTATCTGAAAAATGGGGGAAACACCCAGCACATGTGCTTACTATTAAATTGGAATCCCAGTGAGCAAACACTACAAAAGGGGAAGTAATACTTAGTGGAAATCAAGCAGGGGAAGGAGAGGGAGGGGACAGGTAAAAACCTACCTGCTGGGCACAATGAATACTATTTGGGTGATGGGTGCACTTATAGCCCTGAGTCAAGCATTACAAATTCTACCCATGTAACAAAAACACTTGTACCCCCATAAAAACTATCTCTCTGTGTGTATGTGTGTGAGCGTATGTACATACACATATATACACTCTCTCTCTCTATATATATATATATGTGTGTGTATATATATATATATTGAGAGTGTGTATATTAAAATTAAAATTGATCGTGGGCTACCTATGTGTTTATTGTAATGGTTTTTCAAGTATATGTTTATTAGTCCTTCTCTGAATCAAGTAACAAATGAATAAGATCCAATTAAAGTGTTATTGCATAAATAGAAAATTAAGTGCTTCCCCTATATAGTTTGGTATGCAACAGGGAGACCTATTCATCTTGGTTTTCCCAGGATTTTCAGTTTTAGTACTAAAAGTTCCATATCCTGAGGATGCTATCAGTTAATCACTCCAGTGTGCAACTAATTTGCCTCAATATGCAATGACTCAGGATGTCCACCTGCAAGAGAAAACGTTTCTATCCCCCATCAAGGCTCTCATCCCTTGCTAATTGTATATACAGAGGCTTCTTAATGCTTATGGAAATACTGGGGCTAGGGGAGGGGGAAATGTTGCCTGGCTTGGTCTGTCAAAGCCTTGGCAATGGTGAGTGATGCTAGTGGCTTAAGAATTTATATTTAGAGAGTTGTGATAGAAGCTGATAGCGAGTCCCAGCTCCTGTAGCCACCACAGGAGCCAAGGTAGCTCCTACTCTGTGGAATTCAGCGTGGGAAATGGCAAGTTTTCCCCTCTCCAATGGTATTTGGGGATATCCTGGTGGATTCCTCCTGCACGGGGGCCAGGCCTTGTGAGTCTGGCTACCTCATTCAAGTCTTGGCTACCTCACAAGTGTTAGGTGGTGCAAATTAATTGTACTTGTCCTGCTGGGCACTGCTTTGCTGCTTACTAGCTGTGAGATGCCTTGTGAATACTGGGCTCTAGGGATCTCGCCCAAGAGACATGGGCTTAAGAAGGGAGGGTGCTGCCTATGCCCTAAAGGCTGTCCCAGAGCACTGCAGAGGCAAGACCCATTGTTCAATGGCTCCCACCAGAGCCAGAGCAGAGGCTGTCAAGGAGGTTCCTAGAGGACAGGGGCACCTCCACTGGTGTCACACTGAGTCCTGAGTTCTCATGCCCTACCCTGGCCAAGGCCCATGGGATGTTCAGCTCTGGCACTCAGCCTCTGCACCTCTCACCCCCAGCCAGCTGGTAGGTGATCGCTACACCTTCATGGCCCTAGGATCACCATTTTTCTAACTCCTTCCCCCTACCCAACTTCTCCCTCTCCTGAGTGGCATCTCCCCTTTAAAAATTGAAGTCTGTGCCCTTGCACCTGTCATTTTAAGGGAAGCCACCTTGCTAATTGGTTGGTCATTTCCTGTCTCCATTCATATTGTGACTTTTTTTTTTAGTTTTATAATCTTTTTTTTATTAGATCATAATTGTGTACATTAATTCTATCATAGGATACAGTGTGTTGCTTCCATATGCAGTTTGGAAAACTCTGATCCAACTGGCTAACATAGCCATCATGTCTTTCTCATAATTGTTGTGTTAAGACATTCGGAAAAGCATATGGAGAACAGTCAGAGATCTAAATATAGATCTACCATTTGATCCTGTAATTCCTCTGTTAGGTATATATCAAGAAGACCATAAATCACACTATAATACAGATATCTGTACCAGAATGTTCATTGCAGCCCAATTCACAATTGCTAGGTCATGGAAGAAGCCCAAGTGCCCATCGACCCATGAATGGATCAATAAATTGTGGTATATGTACACCATGGAA
>CAUYQV010032246.1:0-27243 GCA_963574575.1 Galagoides demidoff
AGACGCCTGTGGTCCCAGCTACTTGGGAGGCGGAGGCAGGAGACTCGCTTGAGCCCAGGAGTTGGAGGTTGCTATGAGCTGTGATGCCATGGCACTCTACCCAGGGGGATAGCTTGAGGCTCTGTCTCAAAAAAAAAAAAATTAAGAAAGAGCAAAGGTGAAGAAGGTCTAGGTGGTGGGGGACATATGACCAATATTCTTCCATGGGGCTTTAACGTAGTGGCTTTATGTACCTTGCCGACTAGCTCTTCAAATTATTTCTCATCCAACCTGGCAGTGATAGAAACAGCGTCACAATTTTACCTCAGGCTCGAAAGCTGTGGTTGGTGAATTTTCAGCAATTATTCTAAAAAAAGTCTCCTTTCTTCCCCCTCCCAGTGGCCCCCCTTTTCTCATTCTGATTCCCACCACAGCCAAACGGCCTCTTGAAGCGGTCTACAAATTACAATTGCTAATCAAGGAAAGAATAACTGACACTTGTAGGCTTCGATAACTCTAGGCGTGATATGTGCCTAAGGTGACAGAAGTGTGGGGGAAATCTGGAGGAACGTTCGGGCCATCAAAGCAGGACAGGCCCCGAAGTGGGCGCACGTGACAGCAGCAGACACCTCGAGAGTGACATCACCCCCGGGGGCGGAGCCTAACTATGCAGGGCCTGACCAGCTACTGAGCTTCCTCCCCGCTTCCCCACCAAATGCCATCCACCCCACCAGTCAAAGCCCCCTGAGGAAACAAGAAATGCCAAGACATCTCAGCTCGCCAGAGCCAGCGCACCATCTTCCCGCGCAGAGAAGGGTTTCGTCTCCTTTCTCGCCCCCGGCGACTCCCTGCCCCCCAACTGGGGAGGAGGCGGGGGCGCGCGCGCCTCACCACGCACGCGCCCCCACGCACGCGCCCTCCCACCGCGCTCGCGCCCCTCCCCACCCTGGCCCGGAGGGGGCGGGGCTGCGGGCGGCCTCCGAGGGTGCGACGCCCCCAGCGCGGCGGCGGCGCTAGCGAGCGGCCGGCCGGGCGCTGGTTGCTGGGTGCGCTGCTCCGGCGGGGCCCGCTGGCACAGCCGCCTTGCGCGAGCCGCCCGCCCGGCGGGGGAAGCTGCAAGCGCTGGGAGCGCCCGGCCCGGGGCTGCCCGCGCTACCCTCCCGCCGCCGCCGCCCTCCGCGCCTCCTCCGGGCGGCCCCGCCCCCGTTCCCATCCCCCTCGCTCTCACCTCCTGGCTGTGCCGCGCGAGGCGGAGCAAGGCGCCTGCCACCGCCGCCGAGCTGAGGGGCGAGAGCCGGCCCCAGCGCCGCCGCTGACAGGAGGACTGCCGCGGGCTGCGCTCGCCGGCTGCGAGGCCCCGCCGTGCCTTACCGGGGCGCAGACCCACCGCCGGGCGTCCGAGGGCAGCGAGGCGCTCTGGGTATCGCGGGCGGCGCCGGCGGGCGGCGCGGTCCTCACAGGAGACCCCGGGGACTGGCGATTGACCCCGAGGTGTAGCGAGCCCGTCAGAGCAGCAGGTAAGAGACCGGGGGGCGCTGGAAGAGGAAAGGTCGCTTCGGTGACAGGGGCGTTTGCCTCCGACGCCTCGGCTCCAGGGAGAGGGGCGGGGGCGAGCGGGGAGGCAGCGAAATGGGCAGCGAAGTGCAGCCCGTGTCAAAGGCGTTGGGAAGGCTGGCTCCGAATGTGGCTCGAAGCCTGGCTTCATATGGGTCTGGAGTCGCCACTTGGCTGTCACCGAAGGTGTCGTGTAATTTGGTACCTAGAGAGTCTCCGGATGACGAGGATCCAGGATAAGATGCGAGTGAAAGTGGCATTGCTGAAAGTGGCAGTGAATGTGGTGCAGAACGAGTTGCAAATGTGCCCCCAGAATGCAGCATAAAAGTAGTTGTGAAATGTGTCAGGTAAGGCACAGGATGGGCTGGCCTGTGTGGCGTTGGAATTCATGGTAGAAGTGGTATTAGTGATAGTAATAAATCCTCAGGGAAAGGAGGTGTAGTATAATAAAAGATTAATGAGGCTCCTTGCTAGATATTTTACCGCAAGAAATCGAGAAGAGCTGTGATAAGCTGGATTTTTTGTGTGTATGTGACAGAGAAAGTAACCACGTGAAAGAAAAAAGCAAATTATGTCTGGTTGGGAGATGGGAAAGAAAAAATAGGGCTAAAATAATTTCAGATTTTGCTGTCAGTGGGGAGAGCACTGATAAAATTGTGTCCTGTCTTCCATTCCAGGTGTGGAATGTTTGAAATGTTTTCAGAAAACATAAACAAAGATAATTAACATTAGGAAGAAGATTTGGTGTTTCGGGTGTCTTTCACTCTCTTCTCCGCTTCTCTCCAGGAAAAGAAAAGAAAAAAGAATCTTGACCATAATTGTGAATTCCAAGATCATTAGGCAAAGGGAAATATTTTTTGTATGTGACCCTTTGTTGATTTTTACCCAGGTGAAAATATCTGAAGTGAGGAAAACAAAACAATATGGTGAACAAAAGGGATAAATTTTCAGGCATTTTGAGGGGCTGGAGCCAAGAGCTATCGCAATGGTTAATTACAGAGAATGGCAGTAGTGAAATATTCTTGTACGCTCTGGTTTTGTGGATGGTGAAATAAGGAAAAATTGAATACAGTAAATTGGCATAAAAAGCAACAACATGGATACTGTCAGTGGAATGCCTCCTGCAGCAGTTCCCAGGTAGATCATCTTAGGAATGTGAGCACTAAAATAAAAACATTAAATATTCCCTTGCTTTCTCCTTCTCTTCCTCCTCCCTCTATGTATATCTGTATCTATATATAGATCTATATATACATACATATGAAATTACCTACATGCTGCAAAAACATTGTTACTTCCATTTAAGAAGAACATCTGTGTTTTGAGAGTATTGTCAAAGGTAGCTAGAATTTCAGAAGTAACAAAAGACACCTCAATGAGCCCTTTAATATAACTTGTATATATACATACCATGTGTGTCAATATTCTGTGAAACAAAAGCAGAAATATCTGGATGTGTTCATTAGGATATATTTAATTATTGATGAGATTTTAGTGTTTTATGTCACAATTTTTGTGACAAGGAATTACTTCTCTGAATGTTGTTGTTATAGTAATTTGCCAGATAATCTGAAAATACATAACTGGCTTTTCCCTGGATCCAAATTCAGTCGTTGAGGAATCATTTGTCTCAAAGACAAAACTGGATTTTCCTTGGCAATTGATTTTGGGTTTTTAGTGTTTTCTGTAGATATGTCCCTCACCTTGAGGCTCTACTGGGGCTAAAAAAGAGAAGAGAGGGACAGAGGAGAATAAAGAGCAATTCTGTTGGGTCTTCCTGTTTTGTTCCTACTGTAAGCCATATGTACTGCCACCCCCTACTGTCTGTAGGAAGAGGTGTTGCAGAGCCCCATTCTTTTCTTGTTATCACTGCCCCCTTGTGTAAGGGAAGAAATTGATAGTTGCACTTATGGGACTGTTCTTGATAGAATTATCATGTAGGTTTATTAATCATCTATTCTCTTCAGAGCTGCAGAGCTTTAAACTTATTTTTAATCGGGCTTTATATTTGGTGTCTGTTTTTAATACAGGCAGTATCCAATTTTAGTTAATAATTAAGATTGCTAAGAATGTTTGCGGTATGTTTGGGAAGATGGAACAATACTATTAATATTACTACTGGCGGGATAGGTAGCTGACTTGTGTAATTCCAGCATGTTTGGAGGGGGGAACTATTTGAGCCCAGGAATTTGAGACCAGATTGAGCAACATAGTGAGACCTTGTCTCTACAAAAAAAAAAAAAGAAAGAAAAGAAAAATTAGCTGGTGTGGTGGTGTACACTTGTAGTCCCAGCTATTTGGGAGGTTGAGGCAGGAGGATCACCTTAGCCCCAAAGTATGAGGTTGCAGAGAGTTGTCGTGATCATGCCACTGCACGATCATGCCTGGACAGCAGAGCAAGACCTTGTCTCAAAAAAATATATGTAGTCTGGGTGCTCGTAGTTCAGTGGTTAGGGCACTGGCCACATGCACCAGGGATGGTGGGTTCAAATCTGGCCCTGGCCTGCTAACAAACAACAACAATACAAAAAAAAAAAATGGCTGGACATTGTAGTGGGCGCCTGTAGTCCCAGCTAATGAGGAGGCTGAGGCAAGAGAATTGCTTAAGCCCAGGAGTTTGAGGTTGTGGTGAGCTGTGACAGCACTCTACCAAGGGTGACATAGTGAGGCTATGTCTCAAAAAAAAAAGTATTGGTTGTTTAGTGGATAGATTTTTATATACAAGTAAAATGGAAATCAATGCAATAGAATGTTACTGATAATTTTAATTAGAGGGGAAAGAGACTAAGTTTCTCAGTATACAATTTAATTTACATTTAAAACAAGTAATGTTAACCAAATTATCCACTCACAGTCCTGCTGTAACAAATTTATTTTTGTGTTCCATGTTCCTTTAAGATTTTAGTTGATGGGGTGGTGCCCATAGTTCAGTGGGTAGGGCACCAGCCACATACCCACTGACTGGGCTGGTGGGTTTGAACCCGGCCTGGGCCTGCTAAAACAATGACAGCTGCAACAACAACAACAACCAAAAAATGGCTGGGCATTGTGGTGGGTGCCCGTAGTCTCAGCTACTTGGGAGGCTGAGGCAAGAGAATTGCTTAAGCTCTAAGAGTTTGAGGTTGCTGTGAGCTGTGATGTTACTGTACTCTACTGAGGGAGACAAAAGTGAAAACGCTGTCTCAAAAAAATAATACGTGTGTGTGTGTGTGTGTGTGTGTGTATCTGATTACAACTGCAGTCATTCCTCTGTATACACAGGGTATTGGTTTTACAGGCTCCTAAATGTAGGAAAAGTATAAGTGAGTTTTGTGTCCCATAAATACTGTATTGGTTGAAAAAAAAAGTCTGCGTATCCTGGACCTGCTTAGTTCAAACCCGTATTGTTGAAGCGTGAACTATGCTAGTAGTAAGAGCTCATACTTCTACCATGTATAGTACCTATTCTTTGTCAATCCTGTTATACATTGGTTTAATCAGTTTAAATACTCTATGAGGTCTATATACTGTTATTTTCATTTCACAGATGAGAAACTGAAATGAGAAGTTAAAGAAGTGAAAGAGCTAGGGTTCAATTTGGGAACTTGCTCTAGTCTCTGTGTTCTTCATCAAAATACTATATTGCCCTCTCACTCAAATTAGTGATTGATAAGGTATAATTAAAATGCACCTGCAGGTGACTCCCATAGCTCAGTCGGCAAGGGCGTTGGCCACGTACACCTAGGGTGGTGGGTTCGAACCCGGCCCTGGTCTGCTAAGCAACAATGACAACTGCAACCAAAAAAATAGCCGGGTGTTGTGGTGGGCACCTGTAGTCCCAGCTACTTGGGAGGCTGAGGCAAGAGAATTGCTTAAGTCCAAAGGTTGCTGGGAGCTGTGATGCCATGGCACTCTACCCAGGGCGATAGCTTGAGACTCTGTCTCAAAATAAATAAATAAAAATAAAAGAAAAGAAAATGCACCTGCACATCATAAAGCAAATACTAGAAGGGGGATAAACCTGGTATGACTTACATAAACATTAAGCCTACATATATGCAAAAATATTATTTACAGTATGAACATTTCTCTTTAGGAATTTATATTTTAATTTATACTTGGAATTATGAGGAGAGGAGTATCATTACTTACGTGGTGAAGGAAATATTTGTGAGGTTGGTTGGTTTTGGGGAAACTTTGGAGGTAAAAAGTTACTGTCAAGTAGTCTGATGTGGTGTATGTGTATGCATAGTATGCAAATAAACATACATTATGCACACACACACACACATTCTGTCCCTTTAAAAGTACCAGCAAACCTTCACTGCTAATTTTCTCTAGGAAAATTAAGGAGCAATTATCAGATATTTTTCCTAGCTACTCAACATTTTTTACAATCTTTCTTTTCTTTCTCTGTTGCCCAGGCTGGAGTACAGTGGCACAGTTATAGCTCACCGCAGCTTTGATTGCCAGGGCTCAAGTAATCCTCCCACCTCAGCCTCCTGGGTCACTGGGAGTATAGGTGTGAGCCACCCCACCCTGCTCATCTTTAGATTTTTTTGTATAGTTGGAGTCTCACTATGTTTCCCAGGCTGGTCTTGCTAGGCTCAAGCAGTCCTCCCATCCTGACCTCTCTAAGTGATGGGATTATAGGTGTGAGCTGCTATGCCTGGCCTCTCTGTTCATTTGTATTAAAAAGTACTGTAATTTGGCTTGGTGTCTGTAGCTCGGTGGCCAGGGTGCCAGCCACATACACCGGGGCTGGCAGGTTCTAACTCAGCCTGGGCCTGCCAAACAACAATGGCAATTACAACCACAAAATAGCCGGGAGTTGTGGTGGGCACCTGTAGTCCCAGCTACCTGAGAGGCTGAGGGAAGAGAATTCCTTAAGCCCAAGAGTTTGAGGTTGCTGTGAGCTGTGATGCCATAGCGCTCTACCGAGAGTGACATAGTAAGACTCTGTCTCAAAAAAAAAAAAGTACTGTAATTAGCAAAAATGAGTAGGATACATTTTGCTTTTTCCATCAACAAATGTTTGTTCAGATTTTTCTTATACTTAAACATTGTTTTATAGATATTTAGTTTGTGTGACAAAATATTTACAAAAACGTGTAAAGTATAAAGAATAACAATGTACCTCACATTCATGTGTCTTCCACCCAGTTTAACAAGTGGAATATTACCTCTTATAATTGCAGTAGTTATTTTCTTCTCTTACCAACAGTTTCTGCCATTTTTTACAAAACAGAAACTTTTTCTTCTTATACCCTGAATCATACATCTCATGTAACCACTTCCTCCATTTTCACATACATTTATTAATATAGGAATTCATCATAATCTGATAATAGGGGGCTAAAATGTTTTCAGCACATTTTTTTTTTTTTTTCTGAGACAGAGTCTCAAGCTGTCCCCCTGGGTAGAGTGCCATGGCATCACAGCTCACAGCAACCTCCAACTCTTAGGCTCAAGCGAGTCTCCTGCCTCCACTTCCCAAGTAGCTGGGACCACAGCCATCTGTCACAACGCCTGGCTATTTTTTTTTTTTTGATTGCAGCCAACATTGTTGTTTGGCGGCCCGGGCTGGATTCGAACCCACCAGCTCAGGTGTATGTGGCTGGCGCCTTAGCCGCTTGAGCCACAGGTGCCGAGCCAACACATATGTTTATAAAAACAGTATATTAAATAAATTGTCATAGACTCAGACCATGCTTTGTATTGGTACTGGTTGGTAGTTCCTTTTAGCCTACTTCACTTATAAAACCTAGTTTGGTTTAGAAATAGAGATTTACTAAAACTGTTAAACATCAGTAGATTATTTCCTTCTTATATCATTGATTCTTGACTATCGTGTGCTAGCTGTGTTTTTTTTTTCCTTCTCAAGTACCTTTGCTTTTTTAGTATAATATTTTCTAAATGACTTCATATGAATTATTTTGGATGAAGAAAGAAGTAGACCCTAGGAAGGAGTATACTAATTCAGTAGTTCCAAAAGGGAATAGGGTTAGATGTTACTGATTGGATATGAGTTAGAAAAAGTGTGCCTGAAAGAAATGCATTAAAATTCTGTTTGTCACATTTCTTACTTTTACAATAGAAGTAAAATTGGACCTGCAGCACATCGATTGGGCGCAGTAGTTGAATTTACTCAGAATTGCCAATGTTAGCTAGAATATTTTTACTGGCAGTATGGTACTTAGGTTAAGGAACTAGAACAAGTAGTTGCATATAGCTGTTTACTAGCAATAGTCTAATCAAGGTATCAGATACCATAAAATGGTTTGGAAACTAGCTTAATTATTTGGACATTTATTTTTTTTTCTGTGAATGAATCGAGACTCCACAATCACATTTGGAGATGTGCCTGTAGTCATCAAATATTATTTAGAGGGAAGAAACTATATCAGTGTACTATATAAGTAAATAGTTTAACTTTTTTTTTTTTTTGGGGGGGGGGGAAAGAAGACATTGGAGTCTTTTTTTTTTTTTTAGAAAGAGTCTCACTCTGGCACCCTGAGTAGAGTGCCTGGTCAAATAGATAGTTTTTTATAATGCCATGACAACTATTACTTGGTATATTTGAATAGCATCTTTTGTAGTAACTTGTATTCGATAAAGATCATTTAAGATGAAAAATGAGTTGAGGAGATGTGTATATCGTAATGGTACGTGTGTATTGTTAGTCTCTTTAAAAGGCCATAGAGAGAAACTGGATAAAAAAAGAGCTTAAAGATCTGGGGCGGGGTGGTGCATGCCTGTAATCCTAGCACTCTAGGAGGCCTAGACAGACTGATTGCTTGAGTGCAGGAGTTTGAGACCCATCAGCTACCTGGGAGGCTGAGGCAAGAGAATCTCTGGAGCCTAAGAATTTGAGGTTGTTATAAGCTATGATGCCACGGCACTCTACTTAGGGCAACTGAATTAGACTCTGTCTCAAAAAAAAAAAAGTTTAAATTTTCCTACTCAATGATCCTTTTTTTTCTTTTAGGGGATATTTTACTTTGAGTATTTGAGATTCAGGATAATATTAGATGGAGAACAAAAAATTTCTGTCTGAGTTTTAGAATGCTAAGGCAAGTCGAGGATGCAATAAGTGAAAAAATTTCTGGTAGGATCCATTCTTATTCCAGAAAGCTCTAAAGTAATTATAATAGTATAATTATTTCTGGAAACAATTTTGGTAGGTCAGTTTATTTTTTAAAAATATTTATAAATCATGTGAAAGCTGTGTTTGTGAATAGATATTACATAAGTTGCTTTTTTTATGGGCTACATACATATGACTCAAGTGTCTTGTTATGTTCGGCTCTTGTTTGTCCTTGGTTAGTTGAAGATAAACATTGAATTTAGGAGGCAAAAGAATTACATTGGTGTTAGTCTTAATCATGTCTTTTCTTTACCCTTTTCTGCCCCATAATATCAGTTTCTGCTTTTATTCACTGCATAGTATGTACCAATTCTAAAACATCTTTCTTTTTTTCAGAACTTGAGAGAATCTGATGTTAGTCATTTAAACTGGATAGTTGTGTTATAGTGAATGATCTTGTCGGTGTTTTTTAAAAAAATCCAATTGCCCAGTAGACATCTTTACTGTTCTTGTCAAATTTATGTACCTTTCTTTCCTAGGTACTCCATCTTGCTGCCAGAGTGATTTTTCTAAATGGGCATCTGATCACGTCACTTTTTTCTGCAGAATCTTTCAGAACTACTGATCACGTCATTCTTTTCTTCAGAGTCTTTCAGGGGTTCCTCATCACTGAATGGATAAAATGGAAGCTCCTTCGCAAACCATGTAAGATTCTTCATAATCTGGTCCCTGCTTCCTCTTTAGACTCATTGCTTACCTCTTCAATGTTATGCTTCAGCAATACTGAACTGTGGTTCCTTCATTCATGTTTTTCTTTGTGAAGTTCTTTTTCATGGGCTACTCCTCTCCTCTTTGTTCTCTGGGTATGCTGCTCCTCAGTGGTCGTGTCTTAGCCCAAATAGTATCTTTAGAGTGAAAAAGATCATGCTTACTCCTCCAGGTGGGCCTGGGCATGCTATTCTCTATTCTCCCCTTGCAATTTATAGTAGATGTCACAACATATTTAAGTGTTTATATGACTGTCTCATAACTAGTCTGTGAGCCCATTTAAGCATGCTTTTATTTTCAGCATCAGTATAGCTAGTGCATAGTAGGTATTCATTATCTGTTTTGAGTAGAGATTGTTGATAGTTATTTCAGTTATGCCTTTGAAACCTTGTCGTTTATTGTGGAATTGGAGGAAATGTTAGGCATCAGCGTACACACTACTTAAAATATTATTCAGAGTAACTTTTTGGACTGTAATTACAACTAACCTTAAACATAAATCATATTTTGTTCTTTTTTATGTTTTCTGGTGGCAGGGAGATTAGAAAGTTCCCTATGCAAACTTCAGCCAAATTATTTTCTTTGTTTGTCATAGGGCTTGGTAAACTACCGCCCATAGGTCAAATCCAGCCCATTGTCTGTTTTTGTACAGCCTGCAAGCTAAGAATGGTTTTTATATTTTTAAGTGGTTGAAAAAATATCAAAAGATGAATAATACTTTGTAACATCTGAATATTAAAGGAAAGTTTAATTCAAGTTTCATTGCCCATAAAGAAAGTTTTGGTTTTTTTTTTTTTGAGACAGAGCCTCGAGCTATCCCCCTGGGTAGAGTGCTATGGCATCACAGCTCACAGCAATCTCCGACTCCTGGGCTCAAGTGAGTCTCCTGCCTCCGCCTTCCAAGTAGCTGGGACCACAGGCGCCCGCCACAACGCCCGACCATTTTTTGGTTGCAGCCATCATTGTTGTTTGGTGGGCAGGGGCTGGGGATTCGAACCCGCCACCTTAGGTGTATGTGGCTGGCGCCTTAGCCGATTGAGCCACACGTGCCAAGCCAGAAAGTTTTGTTGAAACATAGCCATTCTCATTTGTTTACATATTGGCTATGGCTGTTTTCAGGTACAACAACACAGTGACTACTAGTTGCTGTAGGGACCATATGTCCTTCAAAGCGTAAATGTTTACTATCTAGCTCTTTACAGAAAAAGTTTGCCAGTCCTTTGTCTGTTATGTAGTTCGTGCCTATTAAGTGTTCACTTAATGTCATGAGTTGGAGATAGACCAGTTGTGTCTGTTGCTGTGTTTTCAGGGCTTGCTTACTTGCTTCAATTTACTAAGAAAAGATCGGCCACTTTGCATTGGTACTGATTATCTGACCGGCCCCTATTGTACCTCCTTATGTCACCTTTATTATGTCTAACTCTGAAGAAGTTTCCAATAAAGCATCTTACAAGATTATATTCCTTTTTTAAGAGAAATATCCCAAGTGGCTAGGAGTTTGGAGCATATCATATAAGTAAACATTTTTCCTTGCTAGATTTTATTCTCTCACATACATATTTTGCGTTATGTCATTATTGTATTTTATTTATTTATTTATTTGAGACAGAGTCTCACTCTGTTGCCCTAGGTAGAGTGCTATGGCATCATCATAGCTCACAGCAACCTCAAACTCTTAGGGTTAAGTGATCCTCTTGCCTCAGCTTCCCGAGTAGGTAGGACTACAGGCACTTGCCACAATGCCCATTGATTTTTTTCTATTTTTAGTAGAGAAGGAGCTCGCTCTTTCTCAGGCTGGTCTTAATTAAACTCTTGAGCTCAAGCAATCTGCCTGTCTTGGCCTCCCAGAGTGCTAGGATTACAGGCATGAGCTACCGAGCCTGGCCTTCATTGTTGTATTTGAAAGAACCTTGATTTTGTATATTAACTTGTTATGTAGACACCTTGTGTGTAAGATATAGGAGTTTGGAAAAGGAGGGGGAGGAGCAGGTCATTTATGGAGTGTATTAACATATTTATTTATTTAGATATTTACTGACTACCTACTATGTATAAGTAGTTACTTTTGCTACAGTTGTCTTTCAGTTAAGGGTGGAAATTTCCTATTCTTCCTTAAATAAAAACTTAAATTGTAATTTAGAGTTATGTGTCTTAGGTAGTTTTTCTATTGGGAAGGATATATTTTTTAAAAATGTAGCGTATTAATATTGGCCACTTCCCCAAAGTTTCATTAGCCAATGTTAACAAGTTTTACTGTTTTCTTTATTTGGCAAAGTATTATGAAAAAGAAGACAATGATTTATGTATTCCTTTTTCAAAATATCAGCAAGCATTGCAGATATAAAATTCACCAAGAAAAGTATATAAGCAATAATAATGGAGAACTTTTGTTATTCCAATTGGGTATCTTTGGACCAGGTAGTCATGCTTACTTATTTCCATTCCTGTAATACCATGGCAAGTATTAGCATATGGTGACATAACTGACTATAAAGATTGACAATATGAAGAAATAAGGCACAGATTTTTATTGTCATAGAAACCCCCTTTCCCATGTATGAATGCAGCCTTATAAGTAGATTACTGTTATTAAACTTGGAGATGAGAATGTATATGTAGATACTGTGATTTAGTCATTTTAGGCTTGGAGAATCTACTTCCCAATCTTAGTAAATTCCTCTGCCTAAATGAAGGCAGTCTCTTCTTAGCCCATTGTTCCTAATCTCACATTGAGGGAGGGTCCCACAGTATCTAGTTCTAGTTGCTGGAATTTGACAAGGCACAGCTAGTTTGGGTGTGAAAACTTTGGTTGTACTCTAGAATTTTCTTTCTGTTCAAAGTCCATAGAATTCTGTAGGAGTCCCTAGGATTGTGAATTGGGATGAATGAAGGTAATTAGCTTTAGTAGACCTGTGAAATAAAGACTTGTTAAGGTATGTAAGCAGATAACCATCCACTAAAGTATGTAAACAAATAACCATCCAACCTTGTTCACCCAAATCCTGCTTCATGGTCAGTGAAACTTCTCTGTTTCTTTTTAGAGCTATAAAGAGGGAGAGGGACTTCCTCTGGAAGTTGTTATTCAGATGTTCATGTATTACAGGATGACAGTTACGTTGTTTGGTTGTAAGAAGCTTACAAATTCTACAGTGTGAGACCAGTTGTGTAGTGGAAAGAATATGAATTTATGAGTCTCGAATAGTGAAAACAGGTTTGAATTACTGCTCTGTCACTAATTATATGAGGGGCTAAAAACCTATCTTGTAGGACTTTTATGATGATGAAAAAAATCTCAGTGATAGTAATTAGTAGAAATTTTCATTAGGCTTTGAAAAGTATCCTGGATTCTTCTTTTTTTATACGTACTTCACCAGCTCCTTCCCTGAATTTTTGCAGACATTGTCAGTCTAGCTTTTCTTAATCTCCTTTTTAGCCATGCAGGGTGCTCAAAAAAACCCATGGTAAGGCCTGGTGCTGTCGCTCAGGCCTGCAATCCTAGCTCTCTGGGAGGCCAAGGCAGGTAGGTGTATTGTCTGAGCTCAGGAGTTGCAGGCCAGCCCAAATAAGAGTGAGACCTTGTCTCTAAAAATAGCTCGGTGTTGTGGCAGGCATCTGTAGTCTCAGCTTGTTGGGAGGCTGAGGCAAGAGGATCTCTTGAGCCCAGGAGTTTGAGGTTGCTGTGACCTATGATACCACAGCATTCTACCCAGGGAGACTAAGTTAGACTATCTCAAAAAAAAGCCAATAACAACAACAACAACAAAAAACAAGAACCATGGTAGTTTGGCTACTGATTTATTTTATTTGTAACCTCAAATTTTTTTCTTTTATGAAGGATTTGTTGAAAATTTTTGATTAACTGTACATTGAAGAGCTCAGATACTGTTAGGCAGTATCTGAGACTCTAGTTATGCATTTCTTTTTAGATTATACCACTTAAGCAACACATACTTGATGAAAAATTGAATTTTAATCCCTTCTATAAAATATCAAGCCATAGCATTTCTTGAGACAGTGAGCCCTTTGACAATTTTTGTTCTGTTTGTAAACATGTTCAGGGTTTACAAATTTTTCTCATTTTTGTGAATAACTGAAACTTTGCTCCCTTATCCCCACTGTATGGCCAATGCTCCATGTTAACAGCTTTTTGTAATTTCTCTTTTTTAAATATTTCCATGTTACAGTCAGTCAAAGTTGACTGCTTAGAGGGTTTGTTTTTTTAAATCTCTATGTGCTTAATAAAAAGAGGACTTGTTTATTTGCACTTATGGTGTAAAATAATACACTGGAAAAGTTTGCCTCTTTCTGTAGTATAAATAACAGGCTAACTATTTAGTTAACCCTTTGTCAGTTTTTTCAAAACTGCATATCATTAGTGTAATTACTTTTGAATACTTTTCTTTAAATAAACTTGACTCATTTTCTCTTAGTTTCATCTTTGGTTGTCATTATCTCCATGAACTTGTAAGTTTGTACTAGTTGTAAAATAAAATGTAGTTTATCCTAAAGACATTTTGCTTAATCCACTTGGAAAAGACTATTATATGCAACTTTGGTTGCAGATTGTTTTTGTTTTGTTTTGTTTTGAGACAGAGTCTCACTTTGTCACCCTCAGTAGTGTGCTGGGGCATCATAGCTCACAGCAACCTCAAACTCTTGGGCTCAAGCAATTCTCTTGCTTCAGCCTCCCAAGTAGCTGGCACTATAGGAGCTCACCTTAATGCCCCACTATTTTTAGAGACGGGGTCTCACTCTTGCTAAGGCTGATCTTAAACTCCTGAGCTCAAGCCATCCACCTGCCTCGGCCTCCAGAGTGCTAGGATTATAGGAGTGAGCCACCATGCCTGGCCTTGTTTTGTAGTTTTAAGTAAATGAACTTCGTAATGATTTCTCTCTTTACCTAAAATAATTTAATTCTGTTTTTGTCTTTGGGTGTGTTAAAGGTTGGCATTTATTGGTTGTCAACAAATTTTGTAATTATTTGTAATAGGCAGCTGGTTTCTCCCTCCCTCCCACCTTTTTTTTTTTTTATTACCAAATTAATGTACATGCTTGCAACCACTAAAATAAACTCTAGGCATGAATAAAGAAAAGGCTAGTATTTTTGTCTCCCCTTGGGTTTCCCCCTTCTCCATTTATAATCCTTGGGGTAGCCAACATTAACTAGTACTTTGGTGATAAGTATTTTTTAATGTTTTTCTCTTTATTCAAAAAATATATGAACATATATCCACATATACACAGGCTTTTTAAAAATTAAGTAGGGATCATATTATTTACATTGCTTAGTAACTTGCATTATTCATTTGACAATATATCATGTCTGTCACTCCACTTCAGTAAATGGAACTCAAATAAAGCTGAAGAATATTTTATGGCCACTGTACTGTAACTTATTCTGGTATTCTTCAAATGACAGATGTTAGGTTTGTTTTGTTTTCTTTCTTTTTTTTGCGTTATAAACATTACTTCACTCTTGTGATGGAGAAGCAAATATTTTAAATAAAACATTAGCAAAATAAATCCGTCAGTGTATTTAAAAGACAATGCATCATGATTAAGTAGGGTTTATTCTAGGATGGTAAGGACATTAAAATATTAACATTTTATTATATTAACAAATTAAGTTAAAACTATATGTTTATCTCTCTTTTGAGGGGAGAGTTGGGGGGCTTTGTATTGTATTTATACAAAATGGCTTAAGGATATGCCTACTCATGTAGACAGCAATCCAACTTTTGTATAATTCTTTAGTCTTCAAAGTTGATAGACAAAAGTCTTTATTTAGGAATCTTTGGAAGAACTCTCTGGGTCCTGTATCTTAGCCTTGACCTCAATACTGGCCTATGGTTGCCGCAGCTTGGTACGTTGACAATGTGGACATTAGCAAACTTACAGAGACTGGGATGGATGACAGGGGTAATATCATCCAATTTAGGGAGATCATATTTGATAGCTTTGGGCTTAATGGGTAACATATTGGCCTGTATACAGATGCTCATTACCTTGAAAACGTTGGTCTGAATCTTTTTGAGGACTTAATTTCCCCCCCAACCCCTGCCCAATCCTGTCCCTTAGATTGAAATTTGAGGAACTTCTTGTTGTGCTTCTTAGCAAAATTATGCATTCCTTAGAATCTGAATGCTTGAAGCCATTTCTGTGCCACTTTTGGGACTGGTTGTGTGCTATATTGTTCTTGGATCTAGCCATATCTTTACTGCCAACTACAATTCTGGGAATGATGGAGAGTGGAAAAAAGAGCCCTATGTCTCTTTCAATAGATGCAAAAAAATTTGATAGAACTTTGGAATAATTTCCTCAGAGTATATGTGGTATAATTTCTAAATCCTTACTTGAATGAAGTAGCCTTTTGTCTCGATCAGTGAGTACTATTTTGACCAGATATAGTGGTCAAGGATCATAGTCTATAGCATATTCATGTTATTCCATTGTCTTTAAGCTTCTTGTGCGGCAGATGAAAAGTCTGATGTGTCTAACTCTTTTTAAGTAACTTTTTTTTTCTCACCCTTCTACACATACAATTTTACTACCCTTGTATGTTCTGAAATTTTCAATTTTAATCTTATTATTCACATTATCCCTTTTATATCATAAGAAACTCAGTACTACCAGTTCGTCTCTCATTTCTTGGACTCTAATTCCTATCTGTATAGTTCTGTTTCCCATTCTCTGATCCCTAGCTTCATTTTTTTTTCTTATTCATTAAAGTTAAGTAATTTTATTGGAATATGTGATTTCAGTAATTGGTCATTCTGAGTTGATATTCTCAGGTACACATTGTGGTCTTCCAAAATGTAGTTTTAGTTTTTTTTTTTTTTAATTTCAGAAAAGTTGTTTTAAATTATTGTTTTTGCTATTCTGTTCCTTTAATTTTTTTTCTTCAAGGGCTCCAATTATATTATACTATCTGTATATTCAGTCTTTTTACCTGTCTTTAGTATTTGTTATTTTCTCTCAAATCCTTTTTATCTTTTTGTTTCTTACTGCCTTTTAAGATTTTCTTCTTTTTTTAACCTTCTGTCTTTCTTAAGGGATTATCTGTTTTTATTTACTCTTGTCTTCATTTCTGGAATGGTTTTTTCCTTTTATTTTTAATTCTTTCCTAGGTTATATCATCTTATTTTGAGTGTTTATAATTCTTATTTCTGTTGTTCTTTCATGTCTATATCATTGTCCTAAGATGTTTTAATTTTTAATTTGTTTAATTTTGAAATGGAATTTTACGGTTTTGACTGGTTATGTGGGCATGCCTTTCTGGTATACTTTTATTACAGGGATGTTATTCTGTTGGTTATTCTCGCTTTTCTTATAATAACTTTGTATGGTATTGATCTCGACACTTTTCTGTGATTCTCCTTTTTGAAATTAATTTTTAAATCTTCTAGAATGTGGCTGGGTTCAGGAAAGCTTTTTCTAATTTCACAAAGCTTTTTTTTGTTTGTTTTTCTGCAGTGTTAAGAAATGGTGGGTTGCATTCTGAGATTTCTTGACCTTTTTCTCCTCTGCTAGTTTGATCTGAACCCTCTCTTCAATCTGTCTTGTCTGACCCTAATTTTCATCTTACTCTGTGCCTCTGGAGTGGTTAGTCATCTGAACAATTCCCTTTATTTTTAACTTTCTCTCCAAACAGTACCTTCATCTCCTTGCTCTAATTGAAGCCTATCTCTCTTCTTCAGGGTACTCCTTCCCCTGAGTTCTTTAGAGATGGCTCCTCTTATTGAGAACAAAGACATTCTCTTTGCTTCACATTTCTGCATTATACTTCTTCTGGGCTCATTGTCACTGTCCTACTACTCTATTGTAATTATTTTAGTATCCAGATAGATGATTCTTCTACAGGTTGAATAACTCTTATCTGAAAATCCAAAATCCTAAATGCTCCAAAATTTGAAACTTTTTGAGTGCTGACATGACATTCAAAGGCAAAGTTCATTGGGGGCATTTTGGCTTTTGGATTTTCAGATTAACAATGTTCAGCTGTTAAGTGTATAATGCAGATGTTCTGAAATTTGAAAAAATCTGAAATCCCTAATAGCATCTGGCCCAAAGCATTTTGGATGCTAAGAGGAAGTCAACCTGCCTCTTGACTTCCTTTCCTCCAGTGATCTTGTCTTCTATCTTAGCTATTCACTTCTATGGCATATTTTATGCAGATTTTTAAACCCTCAGTGTATCTATATTTACTGGGGATCTTTGAAAAACTATAGATGCTTTCTCTTAGAGACTCTGGTTTGATTAGTCTCAGACGTGGCCTGGGATGTTACTTTTAACAGTTTTCCAAGGTGACTTTACTGTGCAGTCAGAATTGAGAGCCGGAACTGTCTTTGAACTTATTATTACCTATTATAATAATTATAACTTTCTTTAGTATCAGTTTCTGATCTTTTATTCTCCAACTACTACCTTCTAGTTTTCAGGCTCACTTCTAGTACCCAACAACCCTAATTCTTTGACCTCACTGGGACCTTTTCGTTTATTACCTTTTTTATTTCACAGGACCCTCACATCCTCACTTCCTTTTTTAACTAGCTGAATTTCCACAGTTTGTCATTATGCTTGCTCTACCTGAATCTACTTTAAGCCCCCTTGACCACTCTCCCTGGGTTGTTCTTCCTTGGCAAAACCCTGATTGAAATCAGCTCTACCTATTTTATATGTGTATACTTATAAGTGACTATAGCTGCAGCAAAACAACTGTTTAAATCTTGACAAGAGAGTGACTTTAAATTCCTTGTTTAGTGCTACTCAGCTGTCCAACTATATTATCCTAGTTCTTTCACATTCTCTTTGCTTACTTGCATCCTTGCACTCAAAATTTCGTATTTCCTTTTCTATTCTCTTTCTCAGCTGATAACCTTGCTTTCTGTTTCATTAAGAAAATAAAAACATGCAGTGGGCTATAGTTCCAGCTACTTGCGAGGCTGAGGCAAGAGAATTGCTTGAGCCCAAGAGTGTGAGGTTGCTGTGAGCTGTGACGTGACGGAACTCTACTGAGGGCGACATAGTAAGACTCTGTCTCAAAAAGAGAAAAGAAAAGAAATAAATAAATAAGAAAATAAAAACAATCTTCCCATCAACTACATCTTTACTAATGTTATTTTGAATAACAGTCTTCCTCTATTGAAGACCTTTTCTTCCAAATGTCCTTTAGAGCCCACTTCTCCTCAAAGACATTGTTGCTATAATTCTTCTTCTTTTCTTCCTTGTTGTATTACTGTCAGCAGCATAAAAACATACTGTGACTTCTTGCATCTAGAGGAAAGTCTCTCTTGTCCCTACTTCTTCCAGCTATCATCCCATTTTGTTTTTCTCATTTGTATGAGACTCTGCAAAAAAAGTTACCTTTATTCACCTTGCCCAGTTCATTCTCAAGCTGAGAGCAGTGGTATGCACTTGTAGTCCCAGGCTACCTGGGCAGCTGAGGCAGGTGGATGAATTGAACCCAGAAGTTTGAGTTCAGCCTGGGCAACATAATGAGACCCCATCTCTAAAAAGAAGAAAGGAAGAAAAGGGTGAGGAGTATGCAAATGGAAAAGAAAGACCCTTTCCATGGACTTCTAAATAAGATACCCTCATTTTGGTTTCTCAGCCTGTGGCAGCTGGTATAATCATATGGCCGAGGGCAGCAACCAGCAGCTGTGAGTACATGGGGAAAGGCCTAGGCAGTAGTATAGTAGTAGCTTCTCTCCAGTTGTGGTAAAGAATGCCAGCTATTAGCATAGGTCAGAGACCTGAAGGGCAAGGAAATAAAGATAGATCCATGGGGAGGTGGTGCTTTGCAAGGCTATTTGAAATGCTAAATATTTTGAGTTAACTGCTTTTAATTTTAGTACAAAACAATTTGATTCATCAACAGGATGCTGTGAATGATGATGATTTTGAGCCATACTTTTAGCCAGACAAATCAGAGTAACAGCTATCCACCAGTTTTCAATCCATACTTTCCTAGTTATTGTGCTCCATCAGTTGGATTTCCATATTCTCTTGGGGAAGCAGCATGGTGGTCCATGGCTGGAGACTAGTATCTAACAATGTATGGACAAATGAAGAACTTTTGGAAATGCCTGATAAGTCAAAGAAGATGTTATTAAAGTTTTTTTGTGTGTGTGTAAGGTGACATCTTTGAACGCTTAAACACAAAATTTACTCTTCATGTCATGTGGAGAACATCATTATGTACCAGTGATATTTTTGTTAACATGGGGTGATAGGAAATACCCCTCCATTTTTTGGTCAGTGTAGATTTAACTTTTTTCTTTTTCTTTTTTTTTGAGACAGAGCCTCAAGCTATCGCCCTGGGTAGAATGCCCTGGCATCATGGCTCACAGCAACCTCCAACTCCTGGGCTCAAGCGAGTCTCCTGCCTCCACCTCCCAAGTAGCTGGGACTACAGGCGCCTGCCACAACACCTGGCTATTTTTTTGGTTGCAGCCATCATTGTTGTTTGGTGGGCCCGGGCTGGATTCGAACCCGCCACCTTAGGTGTATGCGGCTGGCACCTTAGCCACTTGAGCCACAGGCACCGAGCCTAACTTTTTTCTTGATAATGTTGATTTCTTAGTTGATCTCAGAGACAGTCAACACAAATTTCTGCTTATTGTAGCATTTAGTTCTCTTGGGAAAAGTATTACTGATGGATAGGTTGGATTGGGCAGTGATACTTTGTGTAAGGTGACTGACCTTAGCAGTATTGAATAAGGTATTACTGGACTTAAGATTGGTAGTGACCTGACAGCTGCAGTGACAAAACAGCCATGACTGGAAGTGATATGACCAGCATTGCAAACAGTGTGCCTCCAGTTAGCCATACAGCACTTAAATCAACCTCCCGGGCTGCTGCTCCCAGAAAGCCTGGCAAACTTTAATCAAAACTTGAACCCGAGGACAATGGGAAATTGGGGATTTTGCTGTGCTACCACCTTCTATAAAATGTAATATGAATATTGGAACTTGAGTTGTAAAGGGGTTAGAGGTAAAGGCTTCACCAGCTTAACTAGCCCACTAATCCAGTAGCCTTAGCCATTAATTCAGCCACCAATATTAGTACAAAACCAGCTGCCTCAGCATCAGTCTCAGCCACCACAACCATAGCAGCAGTAAGGACCCCAGTCCCAGGTGCAGTCTCAACAGCAACAGCTGCAGAGTCTCTGGGTAGCTCTTTGGAACAGGGTAGTGGGCTTCAACCAGAATAGTGGAGTGAGCAGTGAAAGCTTTGGTTTAGGTGTTACACCCCTCAGTGCTTCACTTTCTAGTGTAGAAGTGTATCCAGTGCTGGAAAAGTTAAAAGTCATAAACAACTATAATTCCAATGACTTTGACTAGAACCTGAAGAGTAGATGTGTATTTGTAATTAAAAGCTACTCTGGGCTCGGCGCCTGTGGCTCAAGTGGCTAAGGTGCCAGCCACATATACCTAAGGTGACGGGTTCGAATCCAGCCTGGGCCCACCAAACAACAATGATGGCTGCAACCAAAAAAAATAGCCAGGCCTTATGGCGGGTGCCTATGGTCCCAGCTACTTGGGAGACAGAGGCAGGTGACTTGCTTGAGCCCAGGAGTTGGAGGTTGCTGTGAGTTGTGATGCCAGGGCACTCTACCCAGGTGGGACAGCTTGAGGCTCTGTCTCAAAAAAAAAAAAAGCTACTCTGAGGATGACATACAACATTCCATTATACTGTCTGGTGTAGCACTAAGCATACTGGTAAGTGTTTTTCCCTGAATGGGAAAAGTCTACTTTACTCTTCATTGTGGATGGCAGTGGACATTTTTGTGGAGTGGCTGAAATGAAGTCTGATGTGGACTATATAATGCATATGCTGGTGTCTGGTCTCAGGATAAGTGGAAGGGCAAATTCGAAGTTAAATGGATCTTTGTCAGAGATGTTCCAAATGACTGATTATAGCATATTCACTTAGAAAATAATGACAACAGACCAGTTACCAATTTAAGGGACAAGAGGTACACTTAGAAAAAGCTATAAGCAAGTGATTAAAATAATTGCTACTTTTAAGCATGCCACCTCAATCTTTGATGACTTTGCACATTATGAAAAGCACCAAGAAGTGGAAGAAGCAATGTGTAGGAGAGAAAGTAGAAACAAACAATAACCATATAGAGATGTCCTATTAAAATTGCAACACTAATGATGTAGACTCTGGAGATGCCTAATAAGTCACAGATGATATTAAAACTTTTTGCTTAAGGTGACATCTATGAACAATTTAACACAAAATTCATTCTTATTGTAATGGTTTTCATCAGTATATTTGCCCTATACTTTCACCAAACACACTTGACTAAAATTAATCACATTTTGTCCTGAAGCTTTTACCAGTGACTATCGTCCTTTGTAATTAAGCGTTCTAGCTAAGGCACAGAAGACTGAAAGAATGCAGGGATTCATTATCTTTTTGTATTTGTTATGTACTAATAGTTAAACATTAGAAGTGGTTTACTGATGTAAGAGTTACGCTGCTTCAACTTTGTTATGGTTTTAAAATTGTCATTTTTTAGCTGATCTGCACATTAAAAACAGATAATTCTATAATATTTAGTCCTGGAGTTCAAGTATAAGTGTTTAAGTGAAAAGCTATTGTAGCAAACTTTTAACAGGGCAAAGCAACTTGAAGGTCTATTGTAATCAAATGAAACATAATCTGAAATTATATTAGAATATTTCCCTTGTCTTCAAACTGTTTGGTTTAACAGATTGATATGCAGCTTGGATATGGATTTCACTAGTTAATGCACATTCTTCTCCCCTTTCCTCCCTAATAATATGTACAGTGAAAAATGTGCATTTGTCTGAGGAAAGATTTTATTTGCTACCATTTAATGAACCCTAAAGTTTGAGTAAATACACCTCAGTCTGACCTTTATAACTACATTTAAAATCCTTATTTTCTGTTTCTGGGTGTTTGTGAGCCTAATTGCTATCATAAAGTAAAAATATATTACTCTGTGTATTCACTAGCCGAATAAACATAGTTCTGGTTTAGCAAGCATTTATTGTGCTTCAACTCCTTTCTCTCCAACTTTTCATTGTCCTGGTATCCTTAAAATACTTTGAAAATATGGCCTTGATCCATGATTAAATCACTATCTAAATGAATGTGTTGATGTTTTATTCATCAGATCTATATAAGTGGGAATCCTACATGTATCTGGGTATTCTTTTTCTTTCTTTCTTTTTTTTTTTTTTTTTTTGAGACAGAGTCTCACTTTGCTGCCCTTAGTAGAGTGCTGTGGTGTCATAGCTCACAGCAACCTCTAACTCTTGGGCTCAAGCAATTCTCTTCCCTTAGTCTACTGAGTAGCTGGGACTACAGGCACTCACCACAATACCTGGGTATTTTTTAGAGACAGGGTTTCGCTCTGGCTGGGGTTGGTCTTGAACCTGTTAGCTCAAACAATCCACCTGCCTCCACCTTCCAAGTGTTAGGAATACAGGTGTGAGTCACGATGCCCGACCCTGGGAGAAATTCTTATAGTTATCTTTTTAACATCTTATTTGTTTTCATTAATTACATAGCAACATTTATTTTCTATCTTGATCCAAACTGATTTTGTATAATTGAACGTGTCAAGCATCTGTATAAATGGATTTGGTGGCATATAAGTTAAGAAAATAATATACTGCTTTATATTGTTCCAAAAGGAGAAAGCTATGTGGAAAGATATGTTAGGTGTGAAAATAGCAATACAGTAGAATAGAGTACCTTGATGTTGCACATTATTCCATTTATGTTTACATTATATTTAGAAATGTTTTCAGTTACTGTGGTCTTTGGCCACTTCAAATCATAAACCTAGTTACAACTATTTCTTTGGGGCCTTCATTTATATACATTTTTTGGTACAGTGTTTTCTTAAAATATATAAATACTACATTCAAGTGAAAAAATATAGTATTTGTAGATAATCATAGCTAATACACAGTTCTTTGGTAGTTCCAGTGTATAATACATTCCACTGTTTACTGAAGAGAACATCCAAATATTAATGGTATATTATAAAATAGAGGCTTTCTTAAAGGAAAATCACATTTTTTTTTGTCACCTTTTTAAGAGTAAGTGATGAAATTTTTTTACATGTCTCATTACTATGATGAAAAATGGCATTTGGGTATAGTCACCATAGCAATGTTCTACAGGCCTAAGATTATACTATGTATAGGTAGGACATGTCAAAGATGACTGTTATTCTGGAGATCCTATTAGAGGAAACTATAGAAGGGTGACCTTAAGGAAGGATCTGAGGCCTCCCTGTGAGGGTCTCTTTTTTTCCTTGGTGCTTTATTAGCAACTCTGAATGTTTTTATAAAACTAGTTACATTTTAAATGGATTCAAACTTGTTTAATTTACATTATGTTTCTATGTAAGAATGTCATGGAAGCATCCAGCAAGCAGATTGATTGCAATAGACTCAGAGATGTTAAAAATAAATGTAGTTGAGAGTCTGTTCATGGTGAGGAGTATATCCCAGTGCCTTTAACTCTTAAAAAAAAAATTTTTTTTTTTTTTTTTTTGAGTCAGAGTCTCACTGTGTTTCCCTGGGAAGAGTGCTGTGGTGTCATAGCTCACAGCAACCTCAAACTCCTGGGCTTAAGCCCGCCACAGTGCCTGGCTATTTTTTGGTTGTAGTTGTCATTGTTGTTTGGCAGGCCTGGGCTGGATTCGAACTCACCCACTCCCATGTATGTGGCTGGTGCCCTAGCCGCTAAGGTACAGGTACTGAGCTTTAACTCGAATTTTTAATCTTAAGTGAAATGGGTGCTGCATTCCTTTGGGGAAAAAGAAACTTTTTCTTTTCTTTCTTTCTTTTTTGTTTTTTCTAGTTGTCATTGTTGTTTAGCTGGCCTAGGCTGGATTTGAACCCACCAACCTGGGTGCATGTGGCTGGCACCCCACCCACTGAACCACAGGAGCTGCCAAAATTTTTTCCTTTTCAATTGGTGACTTTATGTTTTTCTCATTTAAGTTTTCTCCTATCCTTCTTGGTCTGTCATTGTATTGCACAGTGTTTTTCCTCTAAGTGAAATTATTACAGATTGTCTCAAGAGCATAATCAACTGAATGTGTTTTAACAGTAGGAACCAAAGGAGGTCCATAAAAGGAGACAAATAATCAAATGTTTAAATAATCATAAATTAAGACCTTATTGAGGCTGGGCACAGTGGCTCATGCCAGTAATCCAGCGCTCTGGGAGTCCAAGGCAGGTGGATTGCTTGAGTTCACACCTGCAATCCAACATGCTGGGAAGCCAAAACAGGTGTATTACTTGAGCTCAGGAGTTTGAGACCATCCTGAGCAAGAGTGAAACCTTGTCTCTACTAAAAATAGAAAAACCATCTCTTGTTTTCTTGCAGTTTTGCAGTGCTCTGGCTAGGACTTGAGGACTGTGTTAAATAAGATCAGTGAAAGTGGACATTTTTGTCTTGTTCTCATTCTTAGAACAAAAGCTTTCTGCTTTCCCTGTGCAGGATGACTGTGGGTTTGTTGTATATGGCATTTATTTATTTATGACAAAATAGCTTATTGACAGGGAGAAAGATTGATAAGCATGACAAGCAAAAGAGGGTGAGCAGGAGTGGGAACAGAACCTCCCGTAGCTGAGGGGGAAAATCCAAATGGGAAGCCCCCATATCTGGCCTTTGTTGTGCTTAGGTACTTTTCCTTCTATACTTAGTTTGCTGAGAGTTTTTATCATGAAGGATGTTGAATTTTATCAATTGATTTTTCTGCATCTGTTGAGATTGTCATGTGGTTTTTGTTCTTTATTCTGTTGATGTGATATATCAACGTTTATTGATTTGTAGATGTTGAGCCATCCTTGCATTCCTGGGATAAATGTTACTTGATCACGGTTTATTACATATATTTTTTTATGTATTGGGTTTCATTTGCTAGTATTTGGTTGAGGATATTTGCACTTGTGTTCATCAGGGATCTTAACCCATGGTTTTCTTTTTTTATTGTGTCTTTATCTGGTTTTGATTCCAGGGTTATGCTGGCTTTGTATAATAAGTTAAGAAGAATTCCTTCCACTTCAATTTTTTTTGAATAGTGTGAGAATTGGAATTAATTTCTCTTTAATGTTTGGTAGAACTGTGGGCCCCAACCCCTGGGCTGTGGACCAGTATCAGTTCACGGGCTTTTAGGAACTGGGCTACACCACATCACCACCTGAGTTCTACCTCTTATTCCATCTCCCCTACTCTGGCCACCCTCCCCCTAGTCTGTAGAAAAATTGTCTTCTATGAAACTGGTCTCTGGTGCCAAAAATATTCTACTCATGGACTGTTAGGAACTAGGCCACAAAGCAGGAGGTGAGTGTTGGGTGAGTGAGTGAGTGAAGCTTCACCTGTATTTACAGACACTCCCCGTTGCTCACGTCACTGCCTAAACTCCACCCCCTGTCCCATCTACCTCCCAATCCCTCTGTCCATGAAAAGATCATCTGCCATGAAACCAGTTCCTGATGCTAAGAAGGTTGCAACCACTGCAATATAATTCAGCATTGAAGCCATTTAGATAAGGACTTTTTTGTTGTTGTTGGGAGACTTGTTACTGCCCATTCATTCTTGTTCTTGATCTTACCCATTCATTCTTGTTCTGGGTCTGTTATAGTTATTATTGGTCTGTTATACTTATTATTGGTCTATTCAGGTTTTCTATTGCTTTTTGGTTTGATCTGTGTAGGTTGTATGTGCCAGAAATTTATCCATTTTCTATGGGTTTTTTAATCAATTGACATATAGTTGTTTGTAATAGTCTCTAATGATGCTTTGTATCTCTGTGGTATCCATTGTGGTTTCCTTTTTCACTGCTTTTTTTATTTGTTTGGGTCTTCTCTCTTTTTTTTTTTTCTTAGTCTAGCTAATGGTTTGTTGATTTTGTTTATCTTTACAAACGCTAACTTTTTGTTTCATTGTTCTTTTTTTTTTCTTTTGGTCTCAATTTCATTTAATATTTTTTCTCTGATCTTTATTATTTCTTCTACTAACTTTCGGTTTGGCTTGTTTTTGCTTTTCTAGTTCTTTGAGATTCATCATTAAGTTGTTTATTTGAAATCTTTCTAGTTTTTATGATGTAGGCATTTATTGCTATAACTTTGTCTCTTTTGCTTTTGCTGTGTTATAGGTTTTGGTATGTTGTGTTTTGATTTTCATTTCTTTCAAGGAATTTCAAAATTGCATTCTTAATTTTTTCTTTCACCCATTGGTTGTTCAGGAGCATATTGTTTAATTTTCACATATTTGTATAGTTTTTGGATGTTCTTGTTACTGATTTCTGGTTTTATTGCATTGTGATTAGATAAGATATTTTGTATGATTTCTGTTTTTAAAAATATTTTGAGCATTATTTTGTGTCCTAACATATGATCAATCCTGGAGAATGTTCCATGTCCTGGTGAAAACAGTGTATATTCTGTAATTGTTGGGCGAATTGTTTTGTAAATGTCTATAAAGTACATTTGGTCTGTGGTGTAGCTTAAATTCAATGATTCTTTGTATTTTTCTATCAAGATGACCTATCTAGTGCTGAGACTGGTATGTTTAAGTCTTCAAAATTCTTGTACTGGAGTCTTTCTCTCCCTTTTCATCTGATAATATTTGTCTTATATATCTGGGTGCTCTGGTGTTAGTGGTATATGTAATTGTTTTATTCTCTTGCTGAATTAATCCCTTTATTATTATATAATGTCTTTCTTTCTTTTTTTTTTGAGACGGAGCCTCAAGCTATCCCCCTGGGTAGAGTGCCATGGCATCACAGCTCATAGCAACCTCCAACTCTTGGGCTCAAGCGAGTCTCCTGCCTCGGCCTCCCAAGTAGCTGGGACCACAGGCACCCACC